>CAJPEV010000337.1:0-29188 GCA_905338385.1 Darwinula stevensoni | reverse complement strand
GGGGTTGGGGGGGGGGGGGGGGGGGGGGGGGAGGGGGAGAGCACCCTGTATGTTTACCCAACCGGGAGTAAGGATGCTCACTAGCCTCCGGCTGACAGATAAAGGAAAGCGAGATCGGAGTTGCTCCTGAACCGGTCTCGATGGAAAAAAAAGAAAGACAAGAAAGCAAGATTTTCCCGCGTGAAACGACCAGGTAGCTCCCGTTTCCAGCTTTCTCGCACCTGCCTACGATCGCACGTGCCACGATGAGATCATAGGCAGGTGCTGACTGCTCTCCAGCCCTCAGCCCTTGGAGGGACACCTCCTTCCCTCGGGCTGAAACGATTCCTTCGTCTTAAAAGTAGAGCTGGGAAACGAGAGGCACGAGAACGATCGAATTTTCTTTTTAAAAAAAATTGCCTTGCCTGGAAAGAGCTTTAACCCATCCTACTTTTTCTTATGGGTTTCCCGAACCACTAAAAGTACTCATACGTAGTTTTTTAAAAGTTCGTGGAGATTCCAGACCCGCACGAAATAAATAGAGCTTTTTTGCCTTTCGTAGGATCCTACCTGATGAAAATCTTCTGGATTAACATCATCGTGTCTTTACTAGCGTTTCGCCTGCAAGCATGCATTTTTTTTTTTCATCTTCGACAGAAGACCTCCCACAATACTTTAAATTACCGTGCTGGACACCGGATCGAGACGAGGTATCCGACAGCGTTTTGGGCTTTGCACGGCTTCCGAAAATCTTTTCAACTCGTAAATGAGTTCAATTATTTTCCTTAATCCTTGCCCCTTCCTATTTAATGCGGTCGGTGAAGTAAAGTGAAAAGGGTAAAAACGAGTTTTGAACTGGTTTTAGAGGTTTTTCCACGTAGGTAGTGAAGGAATTGGTGCCCGAGGCAAGGCACTCGTTCTCAACTGCAGGAACGCGTTAATCCAGGTCTTCAATGAATCGCACAACATGGGGAATATAGGAAAATATCTGTTTATTTCAGCTGAGAATCCCCAAAAATTGGTAGGCCTTCGTGACGGTAACTCCCATCTCAAGGACACGAACTGCCTCGGGATGATGTTGCTCTCTCGAGCTGGTGTGACTCTCTTGGGTGGATGAAGCCCGCTTAGGTGGATGAAGCCCTCTTAGGTGTATGAAGCCCTCTCGGGTCTTCCAATCGGGAGACCGTGAAAGCAATATGCTCGCGGTTGCGGTCGCGGTTTTGGCGGGTTTGGGTGATCCCGACCAAATGAATCAGCTGTCTGACATAAATTGTTGTTGGTGTGAAATAGAACGAATTCGATTCGTGTTTCTGCTATGGATTCGGCCATCACCGACCAGAAAAGTAAACATGATTTTTCTCAAATTCTCTTCGGCGTGACGTATCGAACACCCTGTATATACGAAATACATTCGAAGTACTATGTCACCGGAGAGCGTTCCTTTATCGAGATACTTTTCAGGATTTAGGTTTGTTTTTTTCTCTCAGATTATATGCGGCGTTAGAATTTATCGAAATATTGGATCGGCTCGAGCACAAGTCCGAAGGGTTCGCTCCGAGATCCGAGGGACGTTACGCGAAGAGGCTAAATATCCGATGGGATCATTCCATCGGATCCGTTTCCAGTCTATAAACGATATCGAGTGGACCGACGGTTTAGCTAAGCAAGTTTCACTTTCTGTCGAAATTCTTAGGCATGCTACAATATCCACGCGTTTCCTGTCTCGTTCCTCCGGCGCTGGCACAGGGGGTGAAAAACCATTCTCGATGGTCTGCCTGTGCATTAAGTCTCTTGGAATCCCATGAACCTTTTCGTCCTCAGCCCGGCTTTAGGTCGTGACCAGTCGAGTCATCCCGAGACCTTCGGACCTCGTGTTCGATCTCCTCAGGATCGACGCGGGCGAAGTCGGTAGTGTCATTCCAAGCCCGAGTACGGCACCCTCGAGCATCGTCTGGCAGGAAAATGCTGGCACTTCGCGATCGACACGACTTCCCGGAACGTCATCCGGCTCTCTAAAATCTAATATCGTCACTCTCGACCGTCAGGTGTCGAAATGTTCCTCTCGTGACCGCGGACTCGTCTGTCTCGTGCGACTCCTCTACGAATCGGTGTCGTGCCCCATGCCAGGAAGATCTTAAGCCTCAAGGTTAAAAGGTTTGTGCCGTCGAGAAGCGATCCTGCTCGTGCCGATATGTTCCGAGACGAAGTCGAGTACTCGTCAAAACCGACTCCTCCCCCTACCTCTCCAAAGATAGTGTTTTCGGTGGGAACATATCAATCTACTGTCTAGCTACTGACAGGTATATTGAGCTCCTTTCTTTGTTTTACCCATATAAGGCATCGGATCTCTCGAGGAAATCATCCAGAGAAGAGCCAGGGGCTACACGGTCACCTGACGCGTTCTATCCGGTATAACAAAAAACAGGTGGCCACATTTGGTCGGTAGGCCAGTGGCCGATTTTTTCCTCATAACCATCGGCCGGTGCCGGTGTCAATGATGGCCTGTGGAAGAAATTACCTATAAATTCAAGTGGGTATAATTAGAAGCAATGTGATACTTATCACCTTATATCACCTTATCAGCCTTATTGAAACGATAGAGACCACTTTTGGTCCTGTTCAGCCTGTCGTGTCTCTATGAGGCTGTCAGTGGTTAGATTGTTATCCATTGCTGCAATTGAGAACATTAAGTGACACTTCCCTTGCAAAAGCATAACGTAAGTGGAGATGCAATGACTTCCCCTTCTTTACTGCTCCTTTCCTCTGCCAGTTCTTTAATCCGGCTGTAATATCAGGTCCCCAAAAAAGTATTTTCGTTTTTTTGAGTTGAATTTAGACCAAACACAACAACTTTGTTAGTACATTTTATTCGGTAAAGTAATTGGCATTACAACCTACAACTTTTTCCCAACGGGAAACAATATTGTAAATGTCGCGTCGGAAGAAATCTCGGTCTTTGGAAGCGAAAAAAGACTTTAATTCCTTTTCAAGGTCCCCTTGTGTTTTAAATTGCCGGTTCCGCATGTGGTTGTCCAGCGAGAGGAAAAGGTGGTAGTCGAAAGGGGAAATGTCAGGCGAATGTGTCAGAATCTCCCAACCAAGGGTGCTGAGTTATTCTCGCGTCGCTTTTGCCGTATGAGGGCGCGCGTTGTCTTGGAAGAACACAACACCTTTCCGATCGACCAACGACGGATGCTTTTCGAGCAGCTTGTCTTGAACCTGTTGCATTTGCGTCGAGTAGACGTCCGCGGTGATCGTTTGGCCAGGGTTTAGGAGCTCATAGTGTACGACGTCGGCTGTCCTCCACCATACACGAAGCAAAATCTTCCGTTTACAGGTTTGGCTTTGGCGTGTGTGGCGTACTCTCGTTGGGCGACAGCCATCGGTACGATCGCTTCGTGTTGCTGTACATAATCCATTTTTCATCACACGTTAAAAGTCGGTCCAGAAATGGTTCGCTTTTATGACGTGAAATCAGAATTGAGCAGATCTGAAGTCGGTTGAGTTCGTTCTCTGCAGTCGAATTATGTGGAACCCATTTGCTGAGCTTGAGGACCTTCCCAATGCTATGCAGGTGCAATCTAACAGTTTCCTCGCTAACGCCAAGTGTCTCTGGGAGCTGTTGACAAGTTTGGCTTGGGGTCCGACTCGATCAGTGCTTTCAGCTCATCATCATTAATGATGGATCTCCTTCCAGATCGGGGTTCATCTTCAAGTGTTTCATCGCAGAAGAAAATTTCTTAAACCAATTTTATGCTGTACACTCACTAACCGCGTTCTCTCCAAATGCCTTGCAAATTTTCCGAGCAGCCTGCGTCGCTTTCTTACCGAGTTTGAACTCGTACAACAAAAACGCGCGAATAACTTCTAAAGTGGCCAGCATGGTTTCGCTCGCGTCACACTTCTAAATAGGCTGATTTGTTCATATGCAAGTTGGTAGGCCTATTCATGCTCTTTCAAACGGTGCATAGGCCAAACCAGCGCCGCCTTTGCGTAAACATATAAAACTTGTTCAAAGTGGTAACCTAATAGACACGAAAAAACATTTTTGGTGAATATTGTGACGGATGAGGATGGCATCGAGAGGCTCGACTGAATGTCCGGGGTTCGGTGGTGTAGTGGTAGCACACCTGACCGGCAACCAGGAGGCCCGGGTTCAATTCCCGGCCGTTCCTTGGCTTCTTTCGTCCTCTCATGCCGTCCGTCTCCCGAAGTTCCCCTCCGTAACAATATGATCGATATTTGTGTCTAGAAGAGGCTGGCACGAGTGACCGAAGTGAGACGGGACGTCCTGCGCCTAGCCGCGTAACACCCTCACGTAATTTCTTTTTCGCCTTGTCTGTCCTTAGGGCACCGGCGCCATAGGCCTATGACCGATACCGGTGTTAGCCGATGCATTGGTAGAGCCCTAACAATAAGTCATTCAGTAACTCCCTTTGGGTTCACTCGACTTGAAGAGGTTCCCTCTCGTTCTGGTGTTAACATAGAGTCGAGAAAAAGCCTGAGATTCCCCATCGTTAACAATTTCTGCAGGAAAGATAAGCCGAATGCATCTAAGCGCCGCCCCTATGAAAGACTCCGTTCCTCTCTCATCGTTTGAACTGCCTGCCTACGTACCCTCTCCAGCGCCACCAAATGCTCTATATTTATAGGCCTTTAATATTGAAAGCCAGAGTCTGAATGAGCCCTTCGATGCTGCGATAGGAGGAAAACGCGCGAGCCCTTCTTGCCAATTGAATGCCTGATGAAGCTCAAGATCCTGTTACGTTTAGACCTGGGTCGCCTGTATGAATAGTACTCCAAGAGTTTCAGCTCCTCATCGATGATAACTCCTAAATCTGTCTCCTGTCTCACCCCGGATGGTTCCCCGAATCCTTCTGCGCTAACGCCTATAAAAGATTAATTGTCATTATGGTCGATTGAACAACTTTGCACGTAATCTTGTGGAACTCTAGCCAGTCTTCAACCGACTCGTCCAACACATCCAAGTCCCTCTCAGTTCCTGCCCCTCCCCAAGAAATCTATTTTTTTGTGTCTTCGCTGAATTTGATTATTTTACTCGTGACACCTTGATCTAAGTCATCCATGTGATGGAGAAACTGAAGTGTTTCTAAGCTGGAATCTTGGGGGTCTCTACTCACATTCCCAACTTCACCCAAGTCGAAGAACCAAATAATATTTTTCCAATTCCAATTATAAATGATCTGAGCATAATATTCAAAGCGCAACATCAATTATGGCAATTATGATGAAAAAAGACAGCACAAGTTGTGTGCTGCCAAAATAATATGTTCCTCCATCGTTATCCTTTATTGTTTGAATATGTCTATGCACTGATTGTGACTGAGCACTAGCTGTAATTCGACAGGATGGGCCCAAAAAAAAATTCCGTTATATATATCACTCCACAGCACTGGTCCCCATGAGTTTGCAAAATTGCTGTAGTGCCTCCGTGTAGAACATTCATTTAGCTTTCCAATGATGTCAACTGAATAAAGATTTGTGGCATAACTTACATGCAGTTAGAAAAAAGAGTATAAGAGGTGGCGCTGGTAATACTGGCATACCGCGACGTCTGCTAGTGCAAGGTCAGGTGTCCCCTCCTTAAGGAAGTCTGGACCTCCAGACTTAGTGCACAATTGACTGCCGGGCCTTTCGGATACTTGGGTGGTGAGTACATGGGAGTAGACACAAGTGTCCTCTTTGGGACCAATGGGGGCCTCCCCCTCAACTCCACCATGCCTCTTCACAAATCCACCCTCACTACTCGTGCCACGGTCAGTCAGCTTCCAATGGTTCCTTTACTTCTGACACCAATGTCATGTCAATGGCCGGAGAATTGGATGGCAGGAGAGGACGAAAGAAAGCCAGGGGACGGCCGGGAATTGAACCCGGGCCTCCTGATTGCCGGTCAGGTGTGCTACCACTACACCACCGAACCCGGGACATTCAATCGTGCCTCTCAATGCCATCCTTATCATTACACAAGATGTCGCCTACCCGCCATAAGTGAAGGAATAGACGTCACCTGGAGCACATCTTATAGGGTACCCGTAGGTGCACTTTTCAAGCACTACTTGTGCCACACTGCGTAACTGCATCGGAATGACGAATTGGATCTGAAATCTTTTCATGTCAATGGAAAGCGAGATAAATATTCTATATAGAGGCGTTATTACAATATTTTCAAACTCTCCAGATACTACGCTGTGAAGCGTTAAAGATAACCGAATATTTTTTTTTTGGCCCACTTTGTAGAATTCCATTACTTTCGTAGGAGTTCAAATTAATATTGTAGGAATCTGCATTATACAGTATGTTGTTGACTTATTCCCATATCCATAAAAGTAAATTTTAAAAGGTCACGTTCATCAGTTTTATTTCCAACTCAGTAATTCCTCCCTCCGAAACACGGTTGGCCACGTTTCCGAATACGAAACCATATACCCCGGTTACAATAGATTGGAATCCGGGGAGGAGTTGCTAAGAAGAGATGATACAGACCGGCTCGATAGAGGAAGCCGAAGAGTGTGGTGGCAGTGCCTGCGAGGCTGATGGAGGCAGCCGTCAACAGGATGCAGATGGTCAACTTCTTTCCGGCCTTCTTCTGCCGTCGATACGCGACCGCCTTCAGGTGTCGACAAAGTAATGTCTTGGGGATCTGGTAGGGGAACTTTTTACCGAATTTTTCTTCCCACTTCCCTTCTTCGTCCTTCTTTGCCAGCATCCACGACAACATCTCGATCCTGTTTCTTTCGATGTGAGGGAAAACCTTCACTTCCTTCGGCGTCGCGGAAGTATTCGTCAGTGTCCAAGGCCGTGAATCGATATTCTCCATGACCCTATACCAGTAGTCGGGAACCTATGGCTCATGAGCCAAGTTTGGTTGACAAGCCGAAAAATATGGCTCGTTATGTAATGACTGAAAATCATGGTTGTTCCTCATTTTTCTCATGTATCAAAGAATGCATGTCTTTTGCCAACTTCAGAAAAATTCCGTTATTCTGAAACTCTTTCGCTAACTAGAGCTTAGCTTAATCTTAGTATGGGTCACATAGCCAAAGAGGCTCCCGACCCCTGGTCTATACCTTCGTGCCCAGTTGCTAAGAGAAACTGTAAGGTAAATAAACGGTGCATAGGAACCCCGTGGGAGTGAAAGAGAACAGAGCTGAAATCAGACACACGAGCTATCCGTATTTGTTGCACTTCTCATCGTCACAGCACGACTATACTTGAGTGAAAAGAAAAAGTTGAAATCCTTCGTTGTTCGAGCAATCGTCCTTGGTGCAGCGAGGTGTGAATGCCGTCATGATCGTGATTTTTGTTGCTTTTAGGTAGATTCGTCGTGAGGGTTAGTTGAAGCAGGAGAGGGTGGGGCTTCACTTCTTGTCTACCTTGTTCGCTGGTGGAAGAGGTTGTTCTGTCTCTTTTTGAGGGACTCCTCCAATTGGACCTTCTTTTTCCTCCATTTCCAGGGCCTTTTGCATGAATTCGTACATCTTCTGTTTCTTCTTCTCCTCTTCCTTCTTCCTTTCCTTTTCCCGTGCACGGAGTCCTAGGGCAAACATGGTCTTCCACGGCAAGAAATCAGTCGACTGTGTTGTATCGCACTCATTTACTCGATGTGTGGGCCGAGCATGTTGTGCTCATAAAATTTCGTCGCCCAAATTTATTATGCATGCAGGTATATGCTCGGACGGTATTCGTGGAGAGGGGCAAGGGCGTGCGCCGATTGGACACGAAAGCACCGTGGGATAAGGACGAGGGTAATCGATGCTTATTTCCCTCGCTTGGAACACCACCCAGACTACTTCCCCAAAGAAGCATCGGATGGGAACTATGCGATCATCGTCAGAGGTTTTATAATCACCTGATGAAGCTACAAGGACTAATTAAAACATGTGCTCCATAAACTTTTTTTTATATTGTACGTAACAAATGGTATGCAATGCTGCAAAATGTGTTGTCCGGCTACGCTACCGACTATAGAGCTTTAAAAGTAGTTTGACTAACTTCTGCAATTTTATTTCAAGGAAGTTAAATTAGACTGCACAATTAATTTTTGCTGCAGTCAAATTGCACAATTAGCTCCTTGGATCGAGGGTTAAACTATAGATATCTCTTTGTAGACGCTACCTGGACTCCAAATGGGAGGGTGTCTCATTTCACTAACCTCCTAATACTTGAACAAGCTGAATGAAAATGACATAACTTCCCGCCATATTTGTCAAGTGATCATTTTAGACTTTTACTTTACTTTTTTCTTGCCTAGATTTTTTCTCATCAAGCCCTACCCTACTTTAAACTTGAAGTTTTTGACTCCCATTGTTTCTGTATTCTATTAAGTGCTGCTAGTTTTTTCTTTTCCTATCAGTTGTGCTTCATGGGCTTAAATCGTAACCCAAAAAATAAACCCTTTTTGAATAAGTACCTCATGATAAAACGTATCGTGTCAAGGGTAAATGTTGGCTATTCATCCTGTAACTGCAATTGCCAAGTTTGATTTTCATAGGCCCCTGGGAAGCGAAGACCTCGACTGAAAGAAACATGACAGGCCTTTCAGGCTGTCTGGATGCTCTAAGTAGAAACCTCAGGCCATCGAATGCATACATACGCATTGAAGCTTGCGCGCTTGACTCCCCTCAGCTCATTTGTATGTTTCCTGCCGCCAGATGTCTCCAACTTAATGCACCCAGCGAATAGCAGTCATACCTTGTCTCCATAAAATGGACGCAATTATGCGAAACTTTGGCTGAGTTGATGCAAGAAACCAATAACCCTTTTTTCGGAAATTGAGATCTATCCGTGCGTGAACTTCTTGCCCTCTCAGGAAGCCTCAGATAAAGTTAATGTGTGGATATCTGTGGCACAGATGCAAGCGATGGTCCTATCCTGAATATATGATTATATTATCATTATGGTTGATTCCATGCACCCCTCTCATGTGTGAGGACTCACCAGAACTTAACAGAGCCGTGAATAGAGCCGGGAAAACTCCGTTAGAACCTCTGGGGTCTGAGATTATCGAACTCGAGACTCATGATTACTCACGTGACTCCAGACGCCATCTTGACTCCACCGCTTTACCTCACACCCCCAGATGAAGTCGGGCGATTGAAACTCCCGATTCTCTTGATGCTATGGATTGGCACCAACCGAAGTGAGAGGTTCTGGAGAAGTTTCAGGAGTTCAAATCAATACCTAAGATAAGCCTAGAATTGGAGATACAAACAGATTGACGATGCGTTCCTGGCTGAATTTCTGAATCCCTTTCCGGTGCAGGCCGTTGAGGAACAAAAGAAATGCAGCGCTTACTTCGAATCTACAGTTATATGGGGAAGCCAATGAACTAGGTGAGGGAGAAATGTGCTCCCAGGGTTTATAGGAAATAGGTACCAAGAACTACGAAAAATGATTCTTTCACAGGCGAAGGTATTCAGGATGGCAATCTCATTTGTTTTCCGAAATATATTTTGACTGTTGTTAGAGGCTGAAAATACATTTAATCACGCTGGGCAGACAATATTGCGAATGTGAGGAAATGCGAAGAAAAGTTGAGTTCAAATTCTCAAATGTCATATTATCGTAATGGAGGTGTTGGACAGATTTTTCGGAGGAGAGCTGAGCTTGCTAAGAGAAAAAGGGAGAACAAAGAAAGACCAAGCTTGATCGAAAGAAAACGCTCTTGAAACCAACGAAATGCTGTCCAAAACATTTCAGACAGCAAAGTTCTAGGACTCAGCCGGAAAAAAAGAAGAAATGTCTATAACAATGACTGCGATGTTAGCAGCGTCCCTTCCCTTTCCATCCTTAGATCAATCCAACTTATTGATTTATTCTTGATTTGTTTTTCAGTAATAATATTGGACAATACATGATTATTATTGTATGAGTACGTTTTTAAGGTTCTCGCTATCTATTGCGAGATATGAACAATTTGTTTCATGTTCACTTTCTAAGCTGCAATTTGTAGGAAGCACTGAAGGGGTGGAGGAATGAATTGCGATTGAAAATATATCGCAGAAATAATGCTCTGAAAGCCTTTTATGGGTTCATCAGCACATGTGCTCTCCTTCAGGGAAAATGGTCGCATGAAGCATGAATAAGGCGATTTTGTGCTGTTAGAAGTCTCATTATCGACTACTACCAAGGCCACCTGCGTTTATATTATAAACCACAAAAGCCTCATTGGAGGAAAAGAATAAGTACTGGTACGCTGGACAGGTTTTGGATGAGCGCGCACGCCTGGAGGGAAAATGCCACTCACGAAGGGAGTTTTCCTAACTCTATTCATGGCTCTGGTTTCAGATGTTCTTTTCTCCCTAGGACTGTTGCATGTGATTTTCATTGTAGCATCATAAAAAGGGACAGCGAGAAAAACTATATGCCTACCTACATCCCGTCCCAGAGAATGCCTTGAGAGTAAAAATCTTCATAGCTCGAAAACATTTGGAGCAGATGATCCGATTGTTATGGGAAGCCATGGAATTGTTTTCACCTCCCACACGCAATCACCTACTCTCTGAGAGTGAATGGACCCGTGCGACGAGCGATGGCAGAAGATGGAAGAGCTTATAAATAAACCCCTGACGCCGATTAAAGGCCGTTTCCACGTCGAAAAATACCGCAAACATGAATTGGATTTCAATTCGTTGACGGCAAGACAAGTATGGAGTTTAAGTCGCAATAACTGGCCGATAGGGCTCTTATTTTTTAAACCTGGCCATAGGCACCGAACCCAGGGGGGCAAAGGGGCACGTGCCCCCCAATTATATTATTGAGGGGGCAACACATGACAAGAATGGCAAAATAAAATAAAAAAGTATAGCGCATGGAAAATTGAAAACAAAATGCTGCTTCACGAAAGAAATAAAAATATTATTTTCCTTTCTGTTTAGAGTTCCAACTGGGGGAGATCCCTGTGTCACCCCGTAAGGGTATGGGGTGGAAGGGCCATGCCCAGCCCCCCTACCCCCCCCCCCCCCCGCTTGTCACTATGCTACCAAGATGATACTGAGCTACCCCAATGGATCCTGGAATATTTGCGTCATTGTCATTTCAGGGGCATTAGGAACTTGCCCCTCCAATATTTTTTAGAAGTCGGCACCTATGAACCTGACTTGAGTTCCAGGCGGGATACCATTCTGGTGGTCGCATTCATTTCATGATCTTTCCAATGTTATTGAGAATATGCAAGAGTCTGTATGACTCTGATACAGTTGCCTTTGACAGACTCGTGTATCATGACCACCGTGATAGAAGCAAATTCTCCGACTTGTAAATTCCCGAATGATGAATTCTCCGGTGATGACAGGCAAATATACAATTCGACGGACGAATACGAACAACAGGTTTTTACAATGGATTTTTTCCCATCAAAATTTCCTGTCTCGCACGTCATGCAGCTAGGAACATCACATAGGCACACCGATGGGGGTGGGGAGGGAAATGCGGCCGCCCCTCAATTGAGATGAGACGAACGATGGGAAGCAAACAGAAGGAAGGGAAAATTTGCTAATCCTTTTAGTCCTAAAAGGGAGGAAACCATTACCTTCCTTATCCCCATCCTCAGGTAACATGCTTCGCCTACAGAAAATCGCTGCCGATACTATGCCAGTCAGGTCACCCTCTGACAAATACTTTCACGGGAAAGGAAAGAAAAATTATCAATAAAAGGAAACATATATAGTTGCAAGATAATCCTCTCAGTCACCAGGGAAGGGATAGTCGACAAGACGTCCATGAAGATATAAAATGGGAGTATATCTGGAAGAGTTAGGTGGTTTAGGAAGCAAATCACGTCTTCGGTCCTTGGTCGGTGTACGAATATGGAGTTCTTGCAGAGTGAAAAGGGAAAGAATCATCTCATTCTTGAGATCTTTGTCTTCACAAAGAGCAAATGAGCAAGGACGGATGGAGGACGCATTGAGAGTGCCTCAACAGAAAAAACTGTAATTACAGAACTACAGTGTCCCATAAATCTAGAACCATTGACAGTGTCTTTTCTTCATATTGCCGATGATCTAAAGTGAAGAAATGGCACTAGGGTGAGATTGCGTAGGTCGTGTACCTAGGGAACCAATAGTCACTGCCAAGTACCCGACGAATCGAACATTTGCATAATATGTATTAATATATTTGTGTGTGGCTATGGTTCCAGACTAATGGGACACCCTGTACAGCAGGAGAGCAAGTCGTGAGCAGGCGAGGGTAACAGCATCATGTCCCAGAACAGTATAAGCCTGCGAGGTGGTTGCGAACATTGTGAATGATGCCAAGAGCACGCAACAGAAGACCGGCTTGTGCAGTAATTGGAGAGGGAATTTTAGAAAAAGCAAGAAAGAGGGGAAGGGTGGGGGGGGGGGGAATTTATTAATGCCCAAGACCGTGCTGTCGCAGATTTTTAACATCAAGGAACTGATCAATTGTGAAATTTTCAATTTGGAGAAATAAGTTTACGGAGAATTGACCTGGAACCCTCCCGGTAAGCCAATCTGCTTGAATCGGATCATGAAGAGATCACTGGCGAGGGGCAATCGGGTGGCTCTTATTCCTCCATCACCTTAAACTCTGGTAAAAATAAAAAAAAGACACTGCAGCAACTACAACTACTCTACCTGAAAATTGTCTCAAAGAAACCCTAACTCAGCACCAGCAGAAGGCATAAGCCGACAAATGAGAGGAGCAGAGGGTCTCTCTTTGCCTCTGCCCTTGTCCGAAATCAATAACAGCATCTTCACAAAGGTCGAGAACGCCCTTAGTCCACGTCCAGATCACCTTCAGGGAATAAAAAAAAGCGGAAGAAGAGGAGTCTATTGCACTGCATCTGTCATCATTTTCAAGCCCAGCTGAGCACATTCATCGGGGACATGTCTTTCACAGCTTCAATCTAGTCAGACGGTCTGGTCTCATGATGAACCGACGAAGACGCCATCCCACCCACTCTTGCTCGCCCCTTCTTGCTAGAGCCATTTGGCCACATCTACTGCATCTTCTTCGCCTCTTCGTTTCTCGAAGAAATTTCATAGCTGCACTATTCTTAGGAACATCACATTCTTGCATCCACACAGTGCCTCATCAGCACTTCAAAGATCTCGCCAAAAATAAGCACAAAAGCCTGGGAAAGTTAACTGTCGCGGCCTGAAAATACCAATCTGGGCAGCAGACGGTGGTCTGTCGATAGCAGAGTTTTTCTTCATTGTAAGAAATAAAATTAATCTGCAAGCGATAACAAAATTTTCCACTATGACTGTTAATCGTCCCAATCGCTGTTCTCAAAATGTCCTCTTGCCGCTTCAATGCTTCCTTCCATCACCTTGGTGTTTTCCTCTCTTGGTACTGGTTTCCTACTTTCCATTCTCTTCACGGATTTTATGATTTGAAGTTTTCTGAGCTCCACTTCGACACAATAAATTACTTGATTTAAAATAATTTTCCTGTCCTCGTGTATGCGTGAGCGCTCTGTGTCGTTTTGCACCAGAAATATAGGAATATCTATTTCATTATCTTGCAATAAGTTTTTTTTTTTTAAAAGAATTTTGAGACACTCAACGTGGATGTATTTTCTACCCATCCACGTTAGAATTGTGAGAACTGAAATATCACCGTATGGCAATGCCTCGCAAGCCAACTCTTATCAGACCACAACCTTCTGCCTCAAAGGAGAAAGGGATGTGCACCTCACCCATTCATGCTATTATACAGTATATCGTTTTATATCTAAATTCATAGTTCAATGGGACCACGAGATGCTTTCGAGATGGAAGAGGAGACAGTTGCCAACTGAAGAGAGCGAAAATGAGATCCCGACCACAACAAGATTCCACGAAGTCACGGATGAACCTCACCATGGAGGAGATTGCTTGAGAAGACACAAGTCTCCAGAAGAAATGCTATCAATTCCAATGGAATGAAGAAATTGGAGCAATGCCTGACCGTATCCTGGCCCACTTTGTACATGCGATGTTTTATATTCGCTTGCATCTCGAGCAAGGATAACGGATCCTGGGTGGTCGATCGGCAGAGAATAAGGCGTGAGGGATCCCAGGAGGGGTCCGAGGCGTAGAGAGCAACAACAAAACAACACGACGTCGATGCGTGAAGGACTGCATTTTGATGGATCTCCCCCGTTACGACATCCAGATCCCCAAAGAAAGAGTGGACGTGGAAGAGAATGCCGTATTCTCGAAGGGAAGGGAAGGATATCGGAGGCAGAATATGGCCCAAGGGGAAAGGGGAGTGGGTTTAAAGGCAGACGGACGAACACCCTCCAATCACTCATCAACGCCGTCTCCTTTTGTCTACACCCCCCCATCACCGTGAGTCTTCGCACTTCTCTTTATCACACCTATACCTATATCTAGATGTGATTCCCTGTCGATTATCCAGTACTTGTATCATTTTACATGCTTATTTCCGATCTTGCATCAACTTTAAGCAAGGAACTCGGGCTCTTGCCTGACTTTCCAAGTTAAGGAATTTTAAGTCAAAGGTTCATTTTCTCTCTGGAATTCTGGAACTCTCGAAGCGATGATGGGAAAATGGCAACAAATTTATCCTAAAGAAAGTATTGCTATTTCCCATTTTACCTGCATCGGTTTCCTTCGAATGAGTCGTTCCTTCAGTCCGAAACTAATCTTGCCATGAACTTCCTTGGGGAATGGAGGTGGAATCAATATTTCTAAATGGTAAATCTAAGTAAACACTATTAGCAAGCAGTGTTCTAGGTTTTCTACAGCTCAATTTGTGAAGACAGTATGACTGGAATGCACCTACTTTTAGTTCACAAATTTATTGATGTATTATCAATCGTTGTCCTGATGCGTATACCTTGCATAAAAGCATTGGATTTAAGATCGAAGATGGATTCTTTGGGGGGACTAATAAGCATTTGAGAACCAAGAGTCAAAATTTTTACGAGGATGTGGAGTCTTTCATGACTCTGATTCAGATGATGGAGGGGTGCAGTTAAAGGAAGGGCGTATTAGACTCGTGACTGCTTGAGTATTGCGTCAAGATCTCATCTCTCGATTCCACGACGAAGATTTCGATGATGTAATTAAGGCATTGATTAGAGGGAGGGGGGATCACCTACGTCGTATTCCATAGACTCGGAGTTGACTCGACCTTTGATCTCACCGAGGACTCATGCCTCTTCCACCACGATTGCCAATTTTGCACTCCGTGATTCTTTTTCGAGCGTACTGAAACCCACGTAGTTAGACTTTTCCCGTTTTGAACGTTTTCTCGGAGAGAGATGGGAAGAGGGGAGGGGGTGGGGTGGGGGTCAGAATCAAGTTCGTGTTCTTTTCCCATTGGAGGAAATCCTTTGAAATGCCGAAAAGGGAAAATCCGTTGCGATGAGAGCCTTAGGGTCGATAAAAGACAAGTGAAATTGAAACTTCTTATTGATGATCGCCGTAATGAATCGCGTTCCCCTCCCCATTTCCCTCTTTCTCCTTCCCCTTACCGCCCTAAGTAAGTGAGACACATTTCTCATTTCGTGGGGGAACCGTCATCATCTCACTGGCTTTTTTTGCGGCTAAACACAATCGAGGACACGTAATTCGACGTCGGTCGGATTTCCAGATCTCAATGGATCTCGGCACACCTTCCATTTCCCTCGGAGATCTTTCGCTGCGTTACGCAATACAGTTTCTCCCCTTACCTCTCATTTCCATGGAACGCCTACAATCCAGTCTGGAAAAGCGGCGTGAATAATCGTGTGACCGTGTCCGTAATTAAATTCATCTGTGATTAATTAACTTAATTGCACGTCGACTGTAGTTTTTCATGGATCCTCTGTCATGTTACGTATCCATTCGCAAGTTGCAACATCTTTGTCTCTCTGCCCGAGAATCCCGACTTGCATGCTAAGGACAGGTTTAAAGCAAGATTTCTGCTCAAACCGTGAAACGATTCCGAAGATTTGATGGCTTCATTACACGTTTCAACCTGATGGATGCGATTGAGTTTTTCAACCTGTCTGCCTTTGAAAAATGTCTGGCATTTTTCCCCGAAGGACCTGCATTCCCTCTGGCGTTCAATTTCGGGCCGCGTACGTAAGGTGTCTCCGAATAATAAAAAATCCAATGTAGAGCTATAAAATGGTCAACAACAACAAAAAACTGGACAATTTTTGCCACCTGTCTTTGGAAATTTTTAGAGGAGCTGATGGAACCAGTAGAAAGGGCACACGATCATACCTTGTTACATTTCATACTTCCTGGAAGCTGGTGACTAAGATTTTAAATTTTTTATTGTTCCATAAAGCAGATAACTTTGATTAGAACTTTCGTGTCCCCTTAGGGGTTCTTTTACCCTTAAACGAGCTTGGTGAATCCATTTTCACTCTCAGTTCCAAGGGCTCCCAGGGCGAAAAATATTAAATAATAATTTTCGTGGATTTTATCCCTTATAGTATTTCTCAGACGCACAATTACCCAAATGTATTATCAGATGTAATGGAATTTATACAACCGTATTCGAAAATAAATTTAATTTAAGTCATTCTTAATCGGGACAAAAAGTATTCCCATTTAAAAGTTAAAGGAAAACTCAGAATCCAGTCGGAAAAAGCAGCTGATGAGAACATGGATGCTGAAAGTCATCCCATGTAAAATCATGACCTTGATATAAGAAAGAAACCAGGTTAAGAACTATGTACATACTAGAAAATATTCATGAAATTGAATTCTTTGATTTGTCAGGCAGCAAGTAGAGGACATTCAGCGTTTGTTTTCAGCGATGAGACGAATCGCACGATTCTCCGAACTACGCATTCATATACAGTGACCTCTGACTTGATCCAGATGACTTAACATATTAATTTTTACCTACTTTTGCGAGTAGCATCATTCAAAGCCTCTCGTGTTAGATTTGATTTTTACACGTTTAAAATGTCCACACTTGACCTCACTATTGCAAAGACCTGCAGCCAAATGTTAAAAAAAAGACTCACTGTCCATTCTTCATACAAATGTTCAATTTTCGTTTAAAAATCGTTCTTCCAATTTACGTAATTGTTTGATATCCTCTGAAGATATTTTCATCTCATGATGTTCATAGGTCTGTCTGAATTGGAAAAATTCTGTCATCCGGTGAATTGTATTGGTGTTTCTTACTACGCTCACTTGCTTTGTGTGAACTCAAAAACAACTTGAATCTGTTAATTTGGCAACTCCCTGTAGAGAGGGGTAGGGTACTACTAATCGTCCTAATGAAGCACCCAGAATGAGTTATTTAATATAATAATAAAATGTTGAATGGGAACTCCTCGTGATGTGTAGGAAAATCGAGGAAAGTTTATAGGTTAAGGATGAAGTAATAAAGAGAAAATTAGCGGAACGCTCGAGATATAGGGAAAGAAAGTTGCTTCACTGAGAAAGAATCCTTCCTTTTTTTCTTACTCCAAACCACTTTGCTATTCTGCCATTGTTTCATTGCCATTGTGAAGCCATATCATGATGACGTCTTCAAAGAAAGTTTCGCCTAGTTGCTCGAGCGTTTCATAAACGTTAATACACTGAGATGCCTGCAAGCCGATGGATGTTAAGGGCGTTCGGCAAGTGTTTTATTTCTATTGCCTCATCCTACGACCTTAAAACTTTTCTTGATTTTCCTACTCATCATTAGGAGTTCCCGGACCACTTTTCGTTGCTGAACTATTTCTGGGTCCTTCGTTAGGGTGGTAATTAGAACTCCTCCACTCCCAACAACCGAGCATTTGGCTATGGTGGTGCACCTTGAAACACCCTATCCTCGATTCGAGAAAGCGCCGTGTAGCATCGAGTCATACAATGTACATGCAAATGAATCGGTCAGTGGATACGATAGTTGCATCGGGTTTCATCACAGGAAGAGACGAGCTGGCACCGAGGATGACCAGTAATCGGAGCAGGATATCCGCCGGATTTTCCGCTCTTCACGAGTTTTGCATCCTGCGATCCTCTGTCCTATTCATCCAATACGCGCCCCGCGTTTCAAGGAGGAATGCAAGAATAATGGCCATTCGGATTCGATTCTCATGAGCCCTACCTCTTTCATTTGTTCCACTTTTCACTGCTTCGGTGAAGGTGTGGGAAGTGTGAGCTCCAGGCGTAGTTTCCGCTGAGAATGAGACGAGGAGACGAATGGAAGGGCGGAAAGGAAAATTAGTCGAGACTGGAATATTCACATTTTCCGAGTGAAGGTCGAGGAAAGAAGAAAGATAGACCACTTTTCCTTTCAGTCCTTCAATTGTGGTTTTCTCTTTCCTCTTCGTAGAGGCGCTCTGCTTCGCCGATGCAGATTCCGGTACGCCAGTATTATTTGCGATATTTCCTCCACGATCGCAATGAGTCCGATTCGGGTTCAAATAGGACCCGTTCCAGGCCAATCGGTACGGGAATGGGTTTCACCAATGATTCATCCGGATCGATCCCCTACTATCACTGCGTTCCCATAGAGGGTTCTTCAAAGCAATCACTTGAATGTTGGCTGATCTAAAATCCACTCGAGTTACGAGAATGCATTTCCAAAGAAAACAGTTTCATTACAGCCAGCTCACCATCTCTAGAACGACGGAAATGCGCTATACTTATTTCTCGTCAGAATGTCATTTAGCAATTCAGCATGAGCACTGATTATTCTTTGCTCTGCAATATCGGGTACGGGTCACACTTGAACGAATTTGCAAGTCGATAATAATGGAAGATAGCCTCATTCTCCCGCGTTTCGAGGGACTTTTCTTTGCCATCTCAAGCTTTTTTTCGTTGACAAGAAGTGAAGGAAGAGCCAGGTTCCGCACGTTTGTGTCGAAGGTTCTATCGCTCACCTCGAATTTCAGAGTATTTGCACAAGTACAGTATGATTGGAGAGAAAGACTGGAGCTTAAGGAAGACTTGCGTACTGCTGGATCAATTCACTGTTTCTTTTCTTCTCGCGGAAGCTCTTCTGGACTCTTCTTCCTCTTTCGAGGAAGAGACTTTCGGGAAGGAACCCCCCCCCCCCCCTTTTTTTTTCCCCCTTCATATCCCAGCCGTGCCATTTTCTGTAAATTTGCTGTAGTTGGTCCGCGATGTCGATGACTCTCGAACGAGTCTTGCGTGTCTTCTCGGTACATCATTCTCGATTACCCCGAGAAAAAGCAATGCCTTCGATCGGCTGGGTGGCACAGAGGGCGCGTTTCGCTCATCCTCATTCAACTTTGTATCGCATATCAACTTTGTATGGAAGGAACAAGGCACAAGTTCGACAGCCCAACAGTTTACGCGTTTGAGGCGTCATCACTGGAAGACTGTAACTCCTTCACAATCGGTGGGAAAGTTTTTCCCACATGTATATAATGAAAGAGAATCTGAAAATGTATTTATTTGGCATGAATTATGTACGTCGGGTCCGATGCAAGGAATTTCGACATTTTCTCTGTGATGATGTAACCAGTAAAGAATTTAATTGTTTTCTCTATCTAGGAGCATTTGTCAAATCTTCACTTGCTATTTTATAGGAAGGGATTGGAGAGAGGTTTAGTGAGTTTCGAATGTATCAATAGAATCTTGGTCTGTCATTTTAGGAGTTTACCTGGTGTTAATGTGACTAGAAGCATATTAAACATTTTCTCTATCTCAGATTATCCTACCATCACTTAATTAACGGGATTGGAAAGATGTATTTATGCTGTGAACTTCAAATGTATCGATAGGGCCTTGACGGTGTGGATTAAGCTCTTTACTCTTAAAGCTCCATTAATTTATAGACTGAAATAAGTTTGAAAGGTTTTTATGTAGGACTATTTGTCCCGCCTCCATTTAATATATGCTGGAAAGAGGTTTGTGATAAATATTAATAAATTGAGTCTCCATCGTTTAAGTAGAGTTTCAGCCATGTCCGACCCGGAGGATGGATGAAGGCAGTGGCGGCTTGTGATATTCAGCAATAGTGAATCGTCAATGGAGGCAGGGTAGGCCCGGGCCTACCCTACCTCCATTAAGAATACGCTACTGCTGAATATTACGAGCCGCCCATGGAGGAAGGATTCCTCAACTAGGGATCGTATTCCATGGGTTTATTGTAACAGTAGGCTCGACTATCACTAAATTTTAAAAAGTATTATCCTCCTCTGACCTTGCGGTTTCCACAATGCTCCTTGTTTCAATATCCTGCTACTGAATCGTGAAGTTTGAAAGATTATATCCGACCGAGTTGGCTGTCTTACTCCTGTATGAGGAATGAGGAAGGATGCTGGTGTGGAAGAAGAGGGGGGGGGGGGGGGGGTCCTTCCCGAAAGGCTCTTCCTCGAAAGAGGTAAGGAGGCAAAATTCCTACCAGAGAAAAAAGGAGGGGGGGGTTAGTTTATCAAGTTTATCAAGTCTTCGGATGAGAAGTAGATTGTTCTTCCAATACTACTATTTTAAGAAAGATCAACTTTATTTGAGTCTGCTGCATTAAAATAAATGATATGATATAAGTTAACAGGGTTCAATATAGTATTCAAGATCCCAAGAATCTGCGATATCAAATACTTTTTTTGCGCCGTGATATGAAAAAGGCCATGGTTAAAAATGTCAAATCTGGACTTGAAACTAAATAATTCTTACTTGACGAATCGGCATCTCAATAGATCTATTCGACATTTTTGGTGTTGCTTTTGCTATCGACGAGAACAGTATCTATTGCTAATATGGTAAACCATTCCACTTAGAGTAACCCCCGCGTATGGAAGTTGGTATTTCTTCTTCCGAAGCAACATGAAATCGGCGGGGCATTATTGGACTTGGACATTTACGAAATGACTCTCTGCCATCAACATTCAACGTCGAATCAACGTCGAATTCGATCTGAGCGTGACATTTTATGAAGGAAGAATTTTGTATTTTCGACCTTAAAATCGATTCAACAGGAATGAAGTTAGATTTTCAAAACAGCTGCCGTGATGTCTTTCGAGGAAAAGTCGTGCACCAGTCAGTCCCTGTGAATCCGTCAGTGTACCCATGTCTCAAAGAAGCGAAATTCCGCTTTCTGAAGCGCTAAAATCGCGGAATATCACATTTAAAAAGGGGGAAAAACTAATAGATCTACTCATCGGCGATGAGAGAAGGTTCTCAGTACGAGCCATTGGTTCACTTTCCCGCATCGACTTGAATGGGAAAATTGAATGGACTGAATTGGTAGAGACTATTATGCAGATGGAAAATGCAGATGCAAAGCGATGGCCCCTCTTCCCAGCGAGTCATTTAGGGGAACCGCACAGATGCCAGAGGCTCTTTTTAAACGACACGTTCATTGTCTCTTCTCACGGTGGATGTGGCTGAAAATCCCGATTCCGGTAGCCGGTTGTCGTGCCGAATTTCTCCTTCCTGTGGGATGGGCGCATTAGTACAGCAACATCTCAAATTTTATTTTTAACGATTGATTGTCCTGTTCTTGTGAGGAGGGGAGGGAGTGAAACCAAGATTCTTTTTTTTTTTAGCATTGACTGTATGAGAAATTACCCCAGTCTGACAGAGCAATCTAGTGTAGAGTAGAGCGAGGGGTCCGTAGCAAAAATCTGCATAATAGTATTCACCGAGAACTTAGTCAACCGTATACAGTCCTCAGGACATTTCCTGTGAAAGAGAGCGGGGGAGAAGACGTAGAGAGGGAGAGAGCGAGAGATATGAAAAGAGCAGAGGAAGCAATCGCAAACGGTCGTGGATGTCATGTGTGATGTTCTGTGGAATCCATGTGATTCGGTTCAAGCCAGGACGAGACGTGATGATTATGATACGTCACGCGACCGACGATGTGATGATGATGCAATCTGGGAGGGTGGTTGTTGACATCCCGACCTCTGACAGCCACCATTATATGACCCTATTAACGATATCCGCGACGACAACCGTGCGTTTTTTCCGGGCGCGAAAAAAAAGAGAGGTGGTATAAGGCATGAGATACATTATGCCGGTCGGAAGACAATGGAAGTTTTGCAACAAGGCCGGGAAAGAGATCTATCTATGCGGAGCTCTCGGTCTCCGAGAGACTGTAGCTAATGGGGAATGGCTGGTGATTTGCCTTTTGCCACGGATCTCATCCCGACCTCCCTCGCCGTTTCCATCATCATATTCATCAACCCCGTGAGTCTTTGCATCAGACGACCTTCTTACTCTCACCGCTTCACCCATCCTATTGTTCCTGACGAGCCTGTTGAATGATTTCCGCATTTAACGTCCCATCCTCATTAACTTCGCTTATGGACCCAGAGATGGGCTGGATACATTTGGGAAACAGATATTGCACATAAAAACCCATCTACAACACAGATAAAAGGTGCAGTAATCAAAATGATTGCACTGCACACAATTTTTCCGGAAATTTCTGCTTCTACATCGTAAAAAATTTCTGACGTAAAGAATCGTAAAGAATTTCTAAAAGAGCATGTAAACCTGGATTTTCCTAATGATCTTTAAAAAAAATTCTGAATTCCTTCGGAAATCCCACAACGTGTTGTTTACAGAAACTTTATTGGGTCGATCGGAAAGTTCTGGCCGTTTCGAGAATTTTCCATTTAAAAAATTTCTGGAACTTTCTCGAACCTTGCACAGTAGCAGTATATAAAGGGTGTGTGGGCGTGATTACACAGCAGTTGCTTAGTCGTTCAAAGCCTATAACCATGACTTTCAAAATCGACTTTAACAAGACCGCCCAACGTCATTGCCTTCTTTACGACTTCCTATCTGGCATCACAGCAGCTGAATCGAGTCGCCGCATCTGCGCCGCGTTTGGCCAAGGTGCAGTTTACGAAAGGACAGCGGGACGATGGTTCGATCGTTTCCGGTCTNTGGCATCACAGCAGCTGAATCGAGTCGCCGCATCTGCGCCGCGTTTGGCCAAGGTGCAGTTTACGAAAGGACAGCGGGACGATGGTTCGATCGTTTCCGGTCTGGAAATTACAGCCTCGAGAATGAGCCTAGGTCAGGCCGCCCATCTGAAATCGACGACGAGCAGTTGCAGCACACAGTGGAAGCCAATCCACTGTGTGCTGTGTGCGGAAGCCGATCCGAGGCAAAATACCCGCGACTTAGCGACAGCATTCGGCTGCGCCCAGTCCACGATCGTGACGCACCTGGCTGCAATCAGCAATAAGAGCAAGTTGGGTCAGTGGGTACCCCATGATCTGACCGACCGCGACCGCGAACGCCGTGCTGAGGTGTGCGCTTCGCTGCTGTCGTACGAGCGCACAAACGACTGGCTGGATTCCGTAGTCACTGGAGCGAAAAGTGGATGCCGTACGTCAACTACTGACGCAGGCGCCAGTGGGTCGATGCCGATGCCCAGCCAGAGCCGGAGCCGAAAGGTGACCTGCACCCCCGAAAAGTCATGTTGTGCATTTGGTGGGACGTGCAAGGCGTGATCGACTTCGAGCTGCTCCCACCCGATACCAGCATCACAGCCGCCTACTACTGCGATCGGCTGCAGAAGCTCACCGACAAACTCCGCACGGTGAGGTCAGGGCACCGTCGTGTTCGATTCCTGCACGACAACGCAAGGCCGCATGTCGCGAAAATCACACGGCAGAAACTGCTGGATCTGGGCTGGGAGGTTATGCCTCACCCTCCGTATAGCCCAGATCTGACGCCAACCGACTACCATCTCTTCCGCGCTCTGGACAACCATCTTCGCCAGAAAAGGTTCAAAGATGACGCCGAGGTCGAAAACCGGCTGACTGATTTTTTCGACTCACAGCCAGCTCAGTTCTACAGGGATGGAATCAGGAGTCTGCCTGATCGTTGGCAGAAGGTGATTGATTGACTGTGATGGCGATTACTTCGTTGAATGAACTTTTTTGCCTTTTTTTTAAAAAAAAACTTAGTTGTATGGAATGTTCTCGAAACGGCCAGAACTTTCCGATAGACCCAATACGTCCTTCTCCTGGAATATTACGGCTAAGGGTCTAAGTCCGACCTATAGATGTACGATTTTTTCCTCATACGCGTCGGAAAGAGGCCGTCTCCAATTATCCCTGGAAAATTTCGATCACACAATTATGGAAATGCTGCTTCATGTGCATGAGTTGTGAATGGCATTTCTGTGGATTTCATCGTAATGCAAATATGTTCCTGATGATATGGAGCTTTCCATATTGACACCTTGGGGAAGCTACCTGACACCTTTAGTTGCTGACTCGAAGCGTAGAGGACTCTGACTCATACCCTCGATTCCCTCAACTACGACATGATATAACGAGGAACAGAGTTTGAATCCCAAAAGCAGGAGTCTTTTCATGTGACTTTTTCTGCCGGATACAGTGAAAATGAAAAGTGCGACAGCTTCTTCTTCCCGTGTAAGAGAACGATGCAAGCTCTGCTTCACGTAGAGGATTTTCATAAAGGATGATTTTTCTAATCCCTGTTGAAGTTTCCATCAGAAAATTTTTCCTTTGCAATATTATTTTTAAACGGTAAACGTCATGTAAACCAANCAAGTGGATTGTTTTTCACCACCTTCGACCACCTCCGCCACGCTCGGACCAGAGGCGGGCTACTTTTAAGTGGCCCATCCTGTACATCGTCATTTCTCAGAATGAACCCCAACTGGACCGTCTGGAAGGGTTTTTCCCTATGCTCGGTGGTAAAATGAAGATCAAAAGGTTGGCATAGCACTATCCAGTGATGGGATAACCATTAGGAACATGACGAGCAAAAATGCCTATGGCAAAGGTGTATAGCAAAAAATTCCCCCAGGCTGCCCAGCTGGGATTAATTGTGAGCCATGGCAGCGCACAAACACGCAGACTACCGACTTTCATTTTGTGGGATGGTAACATCGAAGAGCTGCCACACTCACCCTAATTTCCCGATCTTAGTTCTAGTGATTTCGGCTATTCCCAAGCCTGAAAGTACCATCAGCGGGAACGACGATTACCTTGTGAACAACAAATTTCCATCTTGGTAAACACTACGAAAAGCTTTGGTGCCGCTGTAGGTGCATCGTTGACAGGTGTGACTGAACAAAGGGTACACCTATGTTTCAAAGTGTCTCAAAGGACAACGCTATCTCGAGTGGTTTTTCTAGAATAAACTAAAGGCATGAACTCATTGAATGAACCTCGTCATACGAGGGAATCTCTCCACTCAATCCATTGGTTATTTTGCAGTCGTGGCGTGATGCCGAGTTTTAGGATAATGACTTAGACTTTGTCGATGTCCGAGAAATGTCCGCAAAAAGGAGAGTTTATTGCATATCTTTTGATTTGCTTCTCTTTCAATCAAATGGAAGGGGGAAAATCTATGTTTTCCTTTCGTTCGCCGATAGAGAGATTCGGATCTTCAACTCGAATCAATACCCGCGCGAGGGTTGATGCCACCTCCTAAGTTGACATCATTCTTCCAAGGAGCATGTACCTGGCTGGCCGCATCGAATCCATAAAACAAAAAATAGAGCCTTTCTTAATAGAGAGCTCACTAGGAAGGTTAGACGTCCAGACAAGAGTGTCTCTGGTATACTCGGAGAGGATATTTAAAAGCCTCCCAGTCTACCCCTAATTGGTGACAGGAGCCCTCCTGAAAATGTAATTCATTCCTACACTTCTCCGGCCAGAAGGAAGTCCAAGGAAATATGAGCGCTTTCTACAATGGCATGGTCGACCTACATCACTGTAAATAGCAGTGTTTGTAAACAATTGTTTTATGGGATGCCATAAATAAGCCAAGGGAGGCGTAGAACAAAAGGCTAATGCAGGTTCTTCACACAGTGTTTCAGGAATATCGGTGTTGCTCCCCAACACGGGAGAGGGGGGGGGGCTTTTGGGTCAATTCAACCCATTGTCCATCCTCAGGTGAATGCCCCATCCACTCCATATTCACTCTGCCCTGAGGGCCTTGTAGCGTTGGACAGAGACATGAAAGGTAGCATTCCATGGTAGATGCTTGGCAAAATGCTGATTCACCTGCGAGCCACCTGTAGAGTAGAGTTGAAATTGCATATATGGGGTGTTTCAAGAGAGACGCATCGCTCATTTTCTATGAGAAACAGATAACACTCATTTCCAAAGGGGAAAAATCAGACCAAGCTCGGGATCATTCAGGGAAAGGATGGTCATTTCCCCATAAATAGAGGGAAACCTTGTTTTAACATTATATACCGGGCACAGAAAAAGAACGCACCCCTGCCTGAATGTTTATTTCTGAATAATGGTGAAAGCTACTGCTGCGTTTGTCTCACCTGGTATGCATCCCACATGTTTACTGTAATGTACATTTTTTCTTCAGAATTTTCCCTTTGGTGATTTAGCCTCACAGTATATTTCGTACGAGGATGAGTCAAAAGGTAACAGGACATCGGCGATTGTAACTGAAGCGTATAGACGATACACGGCCCATCCTTTGACCTCGTTACTAACTTCCCCACCCTGCAACAGACTCAGAAGCCAGCCGTGACGTGAAGTTCATGCAATGGGGCCCTAGACGTTCCCATGGGACAAGGGTGTTGTACCCAGAGACTTGATGCAGGATGCCAAAGGAACCATTCTCATCAGCTTACAGCCAGTTCCACACCAACCCATCCATTGCCCTTAAAAATCGACCCACTTGTATTTTATTATTTTATCCATACGGGGAGTTATATATATTTGTAAAGAACTGAGAAAAACTTCGAACAACCCCAAATTACTTCATCTCAAGAATCTCACAACCCTTTCTCCGGATCCAGTGTCCTGACAGCTAATCCCATAATTTCCAATACAGTTGACTCTCGTTACACGCGTAGGTTGCGTTCCCGAACGCATTTACGTGTTAATTATTATAAGTATTACATGTTATAAGTTTCCCGTTTTACGCGGATTCAATATACGCTGCGATTTTAAGGAACGCAACCCCCGCGTATAACGAGTCAACTGTAGTTACAAATAAGAAGACGCCAGTATAACTCATCCTCATCATATACATAATGTCAGGCTCGCTTTCCAATACTTCCTAATCGCGAACCTCCACACAGTGAATATCTGCCAAAGGATCCCAAGGGAACCGGGAAGAGATCGGACAATAGAAGGAGAGAGGGGAAACCGAGAGAGTGTGGTTGGAAAGGTAGAGTAACGAGTTGGGTGGGCCTGGGAGGGAGGTTTTGGGGACTTAGTCCATTTTCGTAATTTATAGTTCATCGAGCTAACTTTTCCTTTGGGTCCGTGGTTTTTCTCTGTGTTCCTTGTGTTGTGTCTGGTTGTGTCTCTCGTCCTTTCTTTCTTCTCTTATTGGGTTTTGTTTTCATGGCCTTGGGATCGACAAAGGAAGTAGAGAACGGGAACATAAATTCCCCTTATTTTGAACGTGAAAAGGGAGTTTCCTTTCTGTGGTTGCTGGGTCGAACCCAAGACCTAAAAATCCCCGTCAAGTATTAATGCCGAGAGTATTCTCACATTGATACGTGACATAGCGTAGGAAATCAGAGTGTGTCAGAGAAGACGGACACATTCGTAATTCACAATTTATTCCTGTTTGCTGATATTTCTATCTTATTTACAGGTTTTAATATCCTTCAAGGTTTGGGATTTTATCTGTCATGGATTAATGGGAATTTGTTCACCATACGAACATAGTGGAATTTTTTTGCGAAAGGCTCCACTGTGCAAGCGCAACGTGAATCGAAACGCACGTTGCACTTCTTCCCCTCTCTTACTCTCCTCATCTTTTACTCCTCTTAGGCCATCCTCTTATACTTCTGACTCACGTCGAAACGCACGTTGCGCTTGCACAATGGAGCCTTTCGAAAAATTCCACTACCTTCGTATGGTGAGCAAATTCCCATCGATCCATGACGGATAAAATTCCAAACCTTGAAGAATATTAATACCTGTAAATAAGAGAAATATCAGCAAACAAGTATTTTTTCGCAGATTTCAAATGTGTCTGTCCTCTCTGACACACCCTGCATAACTATCAACGACATTCGCACATGTATTGCTCGTTAGAATATCCGCGTCGCGAATACAATGAACTTTGACTCTGTTGCAATTTTTCGTAATTGTGCGGGGGCACACGAGATGGTAGCAAGGTCAAAGATCACCGTATTCGTGGCGCTGATATTCTAGCGAGCATTACTGTGCGCGAATGACGTTGATAGTTATTTTTCCTACGTTACAATCGCCGATGTCCTGTTACTTTTCGACTCACTCTCGTAGATTAAATTCAGTAACTTCAAGAAGCAAAGTGTGTAAAAAAAATATGGTTGTCATTTTTTGTGTTTTCATCAGCTCTCCTGGCAACCTATCAAGACGTCACAAATTCGTGAAGAAAAAGTTGTTAGGTTTTATGGGGGTTTTAGGGGGGGGGGGGGGGCATCGAGGACAATCGGCCCTGGGCTTCGCGTACCAAGGGGCTCCAAGGGGGCCCCCAAGGTTTTTCTCCCCGGGCCCCTGGAAACCTCTGGGCAGCCCTGAGAAGAACTGAAGGTGGCTCTCAATAGAAAGGGTTTGCTGCATTTAGAAGCCATTTTTGCTGGTATCATGGCAGCTCTTCTCCATTGGCTATGGTGAAGTTTTCCCAATTTCCCTTCCCAGTTTTCTTGTTGACGTGAACGTGGTGGAAGACAGTCATGGTACTGGAGGCTTAATAATTCCTGGGAGAGTTTCATAGGCCTGATGATGTCTGGTCGGAATTCTTTTCTTTCGTGGGTGCGGGTCCCCAATATCTCGAGTGGGCTTCAAGTTCCAGGTCTGCCTGTGCTGAGAGGGCTGTGCCTACGAAGGGCATAATGTTACGCCGCCCTTACATGGTCATAGTCGGCCTATTTTACAGTAGGTTTACGGCATAAAGTCGATCGAACTTCGAGTGAACGTTCTAAGGCAAACATCGGCCGAAGGAGACGAAGGGCAACAACGAAGTGTATGGTAGAGTTGATAGCGGGTTGTGTCAGGGCTTGCATCCGTATTCGGTAGGGCTGTTCCAATGATCCGGTGCCTGCTTCGTTAGCCCGCCAACGCACACCACAGGCCCACTTTAAACTCTAAGCATCACTTCGCACGTGAGGCGCCGACGTTTTGCTAAGACCGTTTCTCAATCGCCCTTAACCACCACTAGCCTTAACTGACGTTTGGGATCCATATGCACGATGGAACGTGATGGTCTTGGAACGACTCATTTCCAAAGGGGAAAAATCAGACCAAGCTCGGGATCATTCAGGGAAAGGATGGTCATTTCCCCATAAATAGAGGGAAACCTTGTTTTAACATTATATACCGGGCACAGAAAAAGAACGCACC
>CAJPEV010000336.1:126490-138274 GCA_905338385.1 Darwinula stevensoni | reverse complement strand
CGAGAAAAATGCATCGAACTGAGGCACTGAATTTTCTGTGTGCAGGAGGAAAAATGTAGTAGTTGTTCGAAGACAATTCTTTGATATTGCCGGATTTCCAGGAGTGATTGGTGCCATCGACGACTGTCGTACGACGTTGTCACTATGTGACCAGGATCCACACGCGATTCTCGGATATCCTCATTTTGCAATCGTACACGAATGATACTCCTATTTTTCACATTTCCGACTTCTCTGTGTGTGCAAAACAAATCCTTGCCTTTACCCCTGATGTATCGAAATACAAATTAGGGTCAGAGAAGTACTCAACAGTTTCCAGGCATGATTATTGTTGGGCAAGGAAAGTGCATCGTGTCTCTCTCTATTGCGGGATTCTCCCTTACAAGCTCTGCGAGATGTACTAAATGGTCAATGGAAAGGTTCTCCTTTTTCACTCGATTCGCCCTTTTTTCCGGAGTCCGAAGTGTATTACGCGACAGCCGAGGAGTCAGAACGTGATTTATATACCATGAAGGGTGTTTAGCCATTGTCTAACCATCGGCTATGAAAACATGGCTTAGGGATCGTTCACGCAATCAAAAGTAGACAGCGGTTAACCGATGTTTTCGTAGACAGTGCCTAAACAATGACTATCAATAATCAATGTCTAAATAAACATCGTTCATGCAATCGGCCCAAATACATTCGTAGGAGCACTAAACTACTGTCTACCGTCTAGTTACTTTGCTCCCTTTTTTTCTTTTTCCATGAAGGCATATAGCCTCTTCTTAAAACCAGTCACGGTGCGGGGCAGCCATGGCACGATCGTCCAACGCATTCCACGCATTCACCACCCTACGAGCGAACAAGTCATTCCGCTACCAGAGTCTCACTCGAGACTTTCGCAACTTGAACCGATTCCCCCTCGTTATGCTGTTACCATCCAGTAGGAAAACTTGTTGCGCTCCTCGTCATCGATTCCCTTAACGATCTTGAAGGTATGGATGAGGTCCCCGTCGTTAACCTACGCTCGAGAGAAAAGAGCCCGAGTGGGCTTACTTCCAAACGTCTCTGATTCGAGTGTCCACGCACTTCCTTCATCATTTTGGTAGTCCGCCCTTGAACCTTCTCGAGCTCCACTAAGTCAATTTTATTTGCAGGACTCTAGAATTGAATGCAGTATTCTAGATGGGGGCCTAACTAATGCCGAATACAACGTAAGAATAATGCGGAAGCTCTTAGCAGCAATGGAACGCCGGACGAAACCTAAAATCTTGTTACAATTAGCTACGGTCGCCTGCACATGAGAGGAGAACTTCCTCGTCGATCATTATCCCAGCGTCACTCTCCCCGTTCGCCTCCCCCAAATCATCGTTGCCAAACACTTTCAGAGACCTATCATTATTGCGACCGACGCGAAGGACCTTGCATTTACCCTTGTTGAACTTGATTAATCTTTTTTTGAATCCATTCATCGAGGAACTCGAAGTCACTCTCCGTTCTTGCCCTGTCTTCCTCCTCGTTCACGATGAAATCTATTTTCGTGTCGTCCACGAATTTACTAACCTTTTCTTCGTGGCCTTCGTCTGGATCAGTGGTTCTCAACCGGTGGGCCGTGAAAAAGTGTCCGTAAATGTAAAAATAACAATTAACAGTTAGACGAACAATAATTATATAGCTTTTAAGTCTCTAGTAGGCCTCGAATCACTTTGTTACTGCTAATGTGGGCCACGGGATCGAAAAGGTTGAGAACCATTGATCTGGATCATTAATATAGACCAGAAATAGGAGCAAACTCAGAACCAAGAGCCCAGGACCCAAGACAAAGGGCCCAGGACCAGGACCGAATCGTTTGCCAATAAAAGCCCACGCGTTATTCATCCATCGTGTGCGGCTCTGGTAGGACCCCATCTAGAGTATTGCGTTCAATCTGGATGCCTGAAAAAAAAAAGGTGAGCAAACGGCTCTCGAGAGAATTCAGCATTAGGTTTCGAAAATGATAAAGAGAGGCACGAGGATATATACGAGAAGCGTTTCACAACGTTGGAACTCCACTCATCCGAGAGAAGTTTAACGAAGCGGGACTTCATCCAGCCTTTCATCATCATTCGATAACGTAGAGCGTGCTAGGTTTTTCCCCTTCGATGGCAGCAACAAAACGAGAGAAAACCATTTGAAGTTGTGCAAACCTCAAATGTTTCGGCAGTACCTGGATATCCTTTCGCAAAAATATATTGACTTAAGGAAGGGTAGGCCTATCCTACTATGGAGTAAACGGAATAATTTGCCCATCTTTCGTTGAAAACACGATTGACAAGGCAGAGCGTGTGTGAAGTGACATTTTTCGTTCAAGGATGAGCTTCGCAGATCTGTAGATTCTGCAAAGGATTTTGCTCTACAATGTTCCCCTTCTACTCGAAGTGAGTTCGCTCGTGTAATTTATCGCTTATTCAAGACCCACGATAGCTTCTCAGCAAGTTATAATGCATTCATCGTTTTCATCCACCTGGGCCCTTGCCCAGCTTCTTTCCCTTATCAATTGCTTCCTGCAGTTTCGAATAGATGTCGCAGGCAGCTTCCCCAATCGACTGTCAATCCCATCCCGGGGAATCGTGTCCAAAGTGGACGCATTACGTCAACCGACACTCTTTAAGCTCCATTTAATTTATCTCGAAAGTGTTGTGAATTTATATATAAAAATCTAACCAAGCCCCGAAAGATCGCCGACGTATCCGAAGTCGAGCCCTACTGTCGAGTAATCGGCACATCGAATATTGCCTGGCCAAGAAAGAAGATGCCCCCAGTTAATAATTACCAGAAACAATTCTTTATGGTCCTGAGCAAGTGGAACAAAATATTCGAGTCTGTGCATATGCAAGTGACATTCCGTACCATCGCATAAGCACGTGCCGTTTCATATGTCACATTGCACCTCAGTTGTCAACCGAGTGCAAATCCCTTTGGGGTGGACACGTTCCCCCCCCCCCCCCCACCTCCCCCCCCCCTCCACTCTATATGAATGCGGGACCTTGACACGGAAAGTCCAAAAATGCTTCTCGACGTCCCTGCCTGAACCTTAAACCTTGAAGACAATGTAAAAATCATCTTTGCTTGCAATTGTGCCGCATGAAGTGATATTTCATGAAGACGGATGGCGGCGTCATAACCGACGCTCGAGTGGCTCGAGATTCTATTTTGGAGAAATAATACTCATGATGCGGCATCGGCCTTAAGAGTGATTCTCTTCATTAAGGGTTAGGCATACTTCCCAACCCCTATATTGGCACAAGTTTCTCTCACAAGTTGCTCTCGTTGCAAAACATGGGAGCGTTTCCAAAGTTAATTTTGATGCAATCAAAATCTCAAGTCCACGGTACTACGTAATACATAGCGCTATTGCCTTGGTAACTAAAGTATAGCTGTTGAAATCCCAGTAATGAGCCTCAAGAACGATCCACAATGAGGTTCTATGAGAACGTTTTCACTTTAAACGTCACCTGTGGCGGAAAACGTCTATAAGTTCAGCACGTTTGCTTGTAGCAACAATGCGATCATAAGAATACCCTAAAAAGGCTGGAGCTGCCTCATTCTCTGCTTTTTGTGAAAAACAGCAGCGGTGGGAACGGGCACAGTTCCATCTTTGAAACCGGCCAGGAACAATCGTCGATGCCCTTCCAAATTATTAATGCTATCACTTCCTTTGTGACCCTCGCAATCGGACCAAGAGCGTTCTCGCCATCTATATTTAAAGATATGAATAATCCTGGATACCAATCTCAAAATACAGATGGCTAGAGTCCTGGCACCTGTTCGCCTTCGAGGAGGAACGACATGGAATTTATGAGGAAATGCATCATTCTATAGTTTGACCCGTCCCGAGCAAGGTATTCCCTCCCTCCAACTCCCGATTCCCTCCAACCCAATTCCCTCCAACTGGGTCGAATCGGTAGAAGAGGGACTGGATGAGACGGCTAGTTTTACGTAGCTCTGATCGAGGGATCCGACCTGTTGGAATTTCCAAACTGCTTAATTTGGACGCTTAGAAAGAGGTATTTTAATTTCCACCGATCAGGACTTGATGGCATCGAAGGTTTCCGACCGACCGGGTTGAATGGAATCAACTTCGGTAATACTCGTACTTCCCGATGACGTGTCAAGCTACGTAAAGAAAGTATAGTAGAGAGGGTAAAAAAAAAACTGGACTAGTCGTATCTGTGCAGTCGACTGGCAATCTAATGGATCCATGGATCCATTCCGTCTGCCAAGACAGAAAAACAAGTCCGCTATGATGAGTATTGGCAGAAGAGAGGCACAGACTTTACCCCGCCTACGCCCTCCCCCCCCTCCCCCCTCCCCTCCTTTCCCCCCATCCTACTGCCCGCTCTATGAATGGATCCCTGATAAAGACGTGTCTCATTTCTACTTTTCTACTTGCATCTGCCTTATCTCAGACCAGATGAGGGTTTTGGCCATTTAGGAGCTCATTCCCGATAGAAGTGCGCGTTCTCATAAACTTTATGGCCTTCCATGAGGATGATGGATGGATGCTCTCACTCGGAAACGTGCACCATCGCATCCATGACTCCCTTTCCCGACAGAGATTTTCTTGCATAAATGATACCTGAAACGATTTAGGGAATCTCAATGGTTGCACCAACGTACACTGTCGCGCTGCTTCGCGTAAGAATGCGTTCCGATGAAGAACAGGCATTTGGCGATATATCGTTGCGAGGGCACGCTTTGTGGCTTCTACCGATGCAATAGGCATGAGCAGCTTTGTCGACCTGGTTTCCTGGATTCCATTTCCTCATAATCTTCCTCCAAAAAGAGATATTGATCAAGTTTTGTCAACTCCCTCCTCGACGAAATCCCAAGATTTAGGAGTTTCTCGAGGTGATTTGCAGTCGTATCAGAGGAAAAATAGTAAGCCGCCATATTGTCAGTTCCATACCGCTTTATTCTACGGAATGGTTTACACCGACGACAGCCAGTGACTTAAGTGCATTTACATTGCACTTAAGTCTTGTACTGCAAATGATAATTCCGTTCCATCGGAATCCGCCAATAGATCTCATTTGTTGAGCCGAACGCTTTCATGATTGACTGAGACTTTGTCCATGACGACAAATCCGCCTTGAGACCTTTCCGTCCGTCTTAGAGAGTTTTCCCGAATCACCCAACTCTGACCGTGAATATTCCAATTGGTGATCGACATTTTGCTTACAGCTTATTCGAGCTTCGTTCCTATTTTCACTTTCGAGGCTTGCTATTCCGACCAACACTTCGCTCCTTCGTATTTCTTACAATAGACATCACTCACGCCGCAACTTGTTCCGTTCATTCATGAACAATTACTTGCAAAAATTAGTCTCATGATAAAGAGCAAGCCTAGTTCGAACAGTTTAGAACCAAATCTTTCGGTAGTCAAGAAAACACGACGAGACGCAGCGAACTATCCCATTCGGCACAACAACGTTGTGTCGACGTTGAAAAAAGGTTGATGGCAATTAACTTCAACCAAGTCTCAACGTTTCAACCTACTCTCAATGTTGATACAACGTTGTTGTGCCGAATGGGTAGCGTTCTCCCAATTAGAGATGACCACGTCACCGATGACTCCGAGATGACCATGTCACCCCTGGACCCGACTCGGTCGTGTCGGCATCATGCGTCAAACCAGGTAGAAAGAAAGTATACCAATTCACAGCAAAACAAGACTATTCCCAATTGCTTCATTAAATGGGTGACTTGGCTGAGTGTGGCCCACGATTAGAAATATATGCGAATGACGAGAGACTCCACTGGGTTGTAGCAGCCACTGATAATCTCACATCTCCAGGATATTTCCTGCTTCAAGGCATCTCTTTAAAAAGTGGATCAAAGAATCGGGAGACCATCGGGGCGGGAACCATCTCAAATCAAATTTCCTCGTTGCTGTAGCACGAGGCGAGTGCAGACTGGAATTATATATTTTATTTTATTTAATTATATATATAATTTATACAGATTGCTTCAAACCGATTCATTTGCACGAGTGATCACGAAATTCCGTGGAACCCATCTCAGACGGTATTGATCGGCAAATTCCCATGGGAATCCCACGGAAAGCCATCGATTTATAAAAGAAGCCTGCAGATTCCTCTGGGAATTTTTGATAAGTGAAGAAAAGAGCATCCGTGGTCCTCGACATCAGTTTTCATTTGCGCCGTCCAATCGAGAGCGAGAATTTTCCGTTCACACTCGCTCTTCTCCCCCTATCCTTTGGTTAGTTCATCCGAAATGTTCACGGAGAGATGGTGCGAGCTCACGTACGTCAGCGCCATATCCTCGGCCATGCGTACACTTGCGCTTTCTCTGCATTAAACTATTGAAAGAATCTGAAGTTTTTTGCGGAAGCTCAGTCTACGCTCTAAAAGATCCCTTCCTTATTTTACAGTCAAGCATTTGGCACCCATGCTTTCGTTAAAAGTCACGAGGAACTGAGACCTTCAAGTCGAAAGTAAATCGGAGAAATACTTTTTTCTGCTTACAGATACATTCTGTAGCTGTAAACTCGAGACATTGACAGGAACACCTCGATACAGAAAATGAAAGGGTAATTACAGAGACACCATGAAGGACGAGAAGCAGAAAGTCTGGGATTTCACTGAAGATAAATAATTTTTTTCGTTTCCGATTATTCCCCCCCAACCAACCTTATGCTGCTAGAGGGAGACGCGTTTAATATCGTCGTCGCATCCGCTTTATCAATTATGAAAAGGCATTCACGCGAACGTGATCGTGTCCCTCCCGAAGGACTTGATGCCCATGAAACCCAATTTGGATGATGCTGCGTCGGACAAAGCGGTCCGTGCATGCCAGCGGACGCCACTGTCGCCACAAGACGATTTCGACCCCATAGCCACATATCCAGGAATGGGATCGTGAGATTGGATCAAACCAGAGCAAGTCGCACCTTCGGCGTTACAGGAATCATCGGAGGAGCTGCCGAGACGCACAAACACGCCTCGGCCACCATACAAACTACAGTCAACTCTGGATATACCACCACTGTTGGTCTACGCCGACTTTGGCGATATATCGAGGGTGGCGCTTCATCGAAATGCACGTCTTTAAAACGGAAAATTTTCGAAATAACTCAAATTAAAAATAGAATTAGCAATAAAAAAAATCCACTCATCCATGCTGTCAATGGAGAAGAAAAACTACACAACTTAGAAAAATTATTCGCAATGCTTTGCTGACTTTCGGCCGCATGTGCCTCCTTGTAGCGACACATTTCCACCTTTTCTCTCACATTTATAACTGTCCTTTTCCCTATTACTGGATAATGAACACATTTGAACAATCGTCTGGAAAAACTTTGAACCGAAAGAGACGTTCCCATTCTCCAAAAGAAAGAAAAGGAGAGGATGGATTAGGTCAGATTAAGAGACCCAAAAGACCCCCCACTAATCCCTGGCGTCCGTGCCAAAGCTAAATCATCCCTCACAATCTCGTTATCAAACGATCAAAAGGAAAGGCTGAGAGCATGTCTTTTTTTCCACCTCGGTAGTGCATGGTATAATCATTGTAGCTGGTATGGTATGCTGTTTGGCGCTATATCGAGTACGACTTACGTTTGTGCAAGGCAAGGTATTGGCGGATGACGGCTTGCGAGAGTGACGTTATAACGGGGGAGCGCCTATGACAAGCCTATGGGGAAGATTCGTTCTCAGGAAAGAATTGGCGCTAAGCGAGAGTGGCGGTATATCGGGTGGCGCTACATCGAGGGTTCACTGTAGTTCGTCGTGCATCATGCGAGTCTCCTTTTCCGCAGGATTTCGCGAGGTCCACCTCGAATTTCTGCCTGCAGTTGCTCCATTCTTACATCTTATGAAACGGGTCCACTCTGCCCTCGATGTGACCGCCGAGGGTGAGTTTCCTCGGCCTAAAACTGAAAAATACAACGATGACGGGAACAATATTTGCTGGCGAGTCGGACAGACTGCTCGAGATGGAAGCAGCATCGACTGGACTCAACTCGCTTTGAGTGGTTTCGCCTTGCGGAAACTTTTCTTTCCGGGTCAGAAGCGAGGAGCGTATCGACGGGCGCAATGGTTCCTATATCCGTGCCCATTCGTTTTGATTATATCGGCTGAACATCCTGTAGGTTTGTGTCGATGAGCGCCAGAGCACGTTATTTATAGATGATACGCTCTGTTCCCGAGAGCCAACTCATAACATGGAAACATTGGCTTCTTTCATGTTTTCTCTGCATACTGTGCTTATCGACCGGAAAGAGGAGGATAAGGAGATGGCGCCGGATCATCTCTGCGCTCCCGAAAACGAAACGAAGGATGCCGCCGCCACCGAAGTCGAACTGGAACTGCGAATAGCGGGAGGAGCATTACTGACGCCGAAAAAGTCTTGGCCGAATTAAATATGGCACGTGCTGGATATCCTGTAGAAAACATTTTTCGCGTGCAACTCACCTGCGGAACGGCTCAAAGGTAGGGCTGAAAATGGACGAGATTTATTTCCCCTTTAAAGTATGCCACTGACGCAAAGAAACATCCGATGAAGAAAATCTTTTGGGATGTCGAAAAGCAAGACGGTTCTCATGTTAAGGTCTATTTCGACTCTTCGTGATTCAAGGATTCAAGGTTTAGGGATGCGAAGAGGTTGTTCCTACGAGTAAAGAGGTTCTGACGCAACTTAAGCTGCACCTGTGGTTTACTCAAATTAAGTTGATTTCCTCTCTTTCTGCCGCTGTGATCGAACGGGAAAAACCTCACACGCTCAACGTTGTCTATTGCTTTAATGACCTTAACCCTTTCAGACACTGCGACCACTCCAGTGGACATCACATTTCCTGTTTCTGTTGTGCTTTCTCGTGATTCTCATGACATTGCACCCAAGAGTCCCTTGCAGTGGAAGCTATTCTGCACAACTAAACTCTATAGACAGCCTTCTCTCGGTCAGTTCTTCTTCTGTCAGTTTTACAGGGTGAAGCATAGTTACCTAGTAAGTTTATTTAATTGAGGAGAAGGAAAACAAATCAAACATTTATTTTAACTCGAGTGTTGATTTGGTGTTCTTCCTTGTATAAATTATTCCCATTTACCTGTAATTAAACATGATTTAACTACCAATTGTAATTTTTACTACTCTTGCATGCAAATAATTTCCAGTATTGTACATTTACTAGGTAATTATGCTCCACCCTGTATAATTAGTTAGATAGTTATATAATTATATATAATACAGTACATGCAAAAGGACTCAAATTTTTGAGAAAATATTTTTCATCGATCATGGCTTTCGTTCAGGTGTGAAAGAGTTAAAATCCTGGCTGAGGTCCCCCCTCGTTAACCATTTCTCGAGCGAGTACAGCCCCAGCACTTCTAAACACTTCTCATTCAGTGGTCTCCAAAGCTCCTCGATGATTGTTTAGGCCCGCTCTGAACCCTCTCCATCGTCGTGAACTCATTTTCATTTGTAGGCTTCCAAAGTGGAATGCAATACTCTAAATGAGGTCTCACCAGCGCCGCATACAATTGAAGAATAACACGTGAGCTCTTTTGGCTATGGAATGGATCCTGTTACATTTACGAGTAGCTATCATCGCTTGCGCGTGCGAGAACTTGAGTTCTTTATCGATAGTAATCCCGAAAACCCTCTCTCCATTTGCCTCATCAAGTTTGCCTGCGCCTAACCCTTTCGAGAGACCTATCGTTATTATGCTCGACGTGAACCACCTTTACTCTCGTTAAACATCTTGAAAAATTTGTTACTCCATTCGTCCGAGAGCTGCATATCGCGCTCGGCTCTCGCCCTATCCGCCTCCCCCTTCCCCGATAGAAAAACCTGTTTTGGTGTCGTCTGAAAATGTGTTGATTTAACCCGCTTGGCCTAGTTCTAAATCGTTGATGCAGACCAGAAGGAGAAGCTGTCGTTTGACCTCGCCCCTCGGGACACCGCGAGCGACCCCGACTTCCGTCGACGCTCCTCCGTTTAACATTACTCGCTGTTCTCTTTCCGACATCCACTCGCTCGTCCTTCCCTGGATCCCGTGCCCCATTATCTTAATCGGCAATCTCATGCGGCTTCGGAGGCTTTTGCAGGATCTAAGTAGACGGTCATGACGATCCGTTATGACGGTACATCACTGCGTGTCCTGTTGCCAATTTCAAAGTTTTCTCGAAGCTTCCGAGCGTTACAAAGTTGCAGGTGAACACGAGGGAAAAAATTTGCATCTAAATGGCATCGGAAAATATAGGAATACATTAGTTTCATCAGTTTCCATCTTAGGTAGTAAGTACACGAAGATGAGCCGTCCATCTGTGAAATTAGGGATTTATTAAATTCCACATGCGTAAGGAAGGAAGGGGGGGGGGGGGGGGAAAGGAAAATCTGTAGTCTTTCCCTAAAATGATTATGCTTATGAAGGCGGGTTCTAAGGAAAATCCAGTCTGTCAACAGAGAAAGCTGGTGTCCATCAGTGCAAAATGAAGATTAAAGAGACAAGCTGGAAACCGTTGCATGTCACGAATATGACACGGATTATGCATGCCGAGCGGCATATAAATTTGTTATTTCCCCTGGCGCCGATCACGAAGACCATTCTCAACGTGAACTTAAAAAAAAAATATTTGTTGTCGATTAGAAGATGAGTGCTTCATGCGCCACCAATCTTGCCCAAAGGACGAGAACGCGAAGCCCCCTTTTTTAAGCACGGTAACAAGTGAAAGGTGTTATCGAGCCAATCGAATCAAGCAAAGCTTTGAATTTTAGAACTAGTAAGTTTATAAGTTTATATAGCAAAAGCAGGGAGACTCTTCACCTAATTGAGGCAGAAAAACCGATAAGCTAAGTTAGAATTGCCTCATTTCGAGCCATAAAATGAGCTATTAATTCGAGATTCCAACGGTTAACCCTGTAACCGGTTAACATAATCGATCTTTCCTAACCGGATACTGAAATACGGCTTCGATTAAACGGTTATGATACATCCCCCCTGTCCTGCCCGGTCCCCGACATAAAAAATGAAGATGTCTCCCTGGCGTGGGATAGGGAACTACTTCCTACTACAACGAAAAAAAGAGAAGCAAATGCAGTTCCCCTTCTCTGTTATTCTTTTCCCCTCGATCACTGCTCGCATTTTTATTTATTTATTTATTTTTGATAAACGGGAAGTTCTGACTCCAGCTCACTTTTAAAAATTTCTATCTGCACCTGCTCCTGAAGCTTTTTATCGTTTTTTTTTATATTTGCTCTCCCGATCGATCTGGGATATGCTTCCGATGAGTGTCTGTCCCGCTCCCGACTTGCGCAGTACCGCGGGTGGGATCGGAAATGGTCAGGAGGGACCGGGAGGGACAGGGAGGGAGGGGGAGGGACAGGGAGAGAGGCTCTCAATCAAATTGCCTTTCCCCTTTTTTTTCGCCCTCCGGACGTAGCCCATTCTTTTCCGCATAATGTCGGATTACTTGCTACCTCTCTCTCCGACTCGCATCTGGGCTCTGAAGGACTCGCCTGGAAAGGGAGAATCCTCCCCTTTCCCTTGACAGGGGTCATTTGCAGAGGGGAAACATGCGAGATAGCAGAGGAAAGGACAACTCTGGTCCCTCTCTATTGTCATTGTCATCTAGAGTTTTCTCACAACTTCTGTTAACCTTCGGGAAACAGGATCGATTAAGTCGGTTACCGGTAAATGAATCAACCAGATATTGGGACTCCTGCATTAACAAGCTTTCTTCCGTAGGGAGATGGTATTTTTGTCCGAGGAGTTAGATCCCCCTTCCCTTCCCCCCCCCCCCCCCC
>CAJPEV010000336.1:100868-121946 GCA_905338385.1 Darwinula stevensoni | reverse complement strand
TGCAATGTTCCTTCGCAACATTTGAGCAACGTTGACGTTTTGGACATTTACACATAGAAGCAACATTGTTCATCAACATTTCCTAAACGTTGCTGAAATATCTTGTGTTACTTGGGATGGCATCGACACGGAAATACGTCGACAGAAATAGATCGAAACAGATCTGCTTCGACAGATCACTTTCGGATTTATACCGACACGGAATTATCTCGACAGGATTTTCTCATGTCGAAATATTAATACTTCTGTGTCGACGTTGTTCCTGTCGAAGTCATTCCGTCTTTCGCTGGTGTCGAAGCAGTTCCGTGTCGATGCTATTCTTTTCGATGTTATTCCGCGACACCGAAAACTTTCTGTCGCTCTGGCAAGTCCAAACTTCAGATGCCAGAAGATAGGCATCAGGAGGGAAAAGGTTCGACCACTGTTCTTCAGGAAGCTAAGGTACCATGTATTAGCACAGGAAAAGTCAGTCACATATTTTTGGGCATGCCTTTGATCACGAAGGCAGTATTGGGATTCTGTGTTTCAGCTTATAAGGAAAACAAGAGGACTCTTCTCCAAGGACAAACACTTCTCCCAGGAGCTCCCATGAATATGTTTCGAAAAGTCTCAACGTATCATTTCATGAAATCGTGGAATACATTTCTTCTCCACTACCTATTTAATACGATGCTCCCCAACGCTAAGTCCAAAATTGACCTTCGTGTTCGCCTTATATCACAGTATTGGAGTAGTTCATTTAAACTTCGAATACACAGATGGCGCTAGTCCACGTACAAGCAAGGATATGAATTTGCAATTTTTAAATTCTACATTTAACATTTTTGGATGAACTATGCATGGGATTAGTCCACTGCTCCTAGTGTGTAACTCTTACCTTTTTATTTATATTATTTTACTTTTCATCTGTATGATGCATATACAGGTATATATATATATTTTTTTTTCCCCTTCTCATTCCCCCATGCACGTGTGTCAAGTTCCTCCCATTTCCCTCTGCTATATTCTCAGTTGAGACCTCTGTACATGAGTTCAGTTTATGCAGGTAATAAACCTATTCATTAATTGTTTATTCAAAGCTGACTAAGTCTACCGATACCGACTCTCCTTGTCATAATTGTTATCTGAAAAAGTCCAGGTCAGTCGAGCTGTAAGTCGGTTCACTTGGTATGACGTATTAGATTAGATCGATGATTGGGAACTGAAGGTGATGGGAGTTGTCCCTTGGTGGTGATTGTGACAGTGATAGTGGCGTGGAATCAGGCAGGAGCATCGCGAAATACCCATGCTTTCATATAAGCCTCCCAATTTCAATTTGATTTTATTAGTGCTCGCATAAAGAGTCTCGGTAATTATCTTAGACTACCCTTGACGTTGCATTCAATTTGTTGCATAGAGCAGGGAGCCCTGACGGAAGGGGTTCGGAAAAAAGCCACCCGGAAAAAAGACCCCCAGAATTGACAAAAGCGGAAAAAAGCCACCAGAGATGAAAATGAGAAAAAGCCACCCAGGTCATTGCTTAATAATTTCTCATTTATATATATTTATACGTATCATATGATTAAAGACATTCACTTGACGACCTTAAGACATATTCATGCAGTTATGTGACTGTTATCTATGTTTTTAATATTCAATGAATTGCCACCAAATTTTCAATATTATTCATTTTTCCTTTCCATTCATTGAGAATGGAAAAGGCAAAAACATCTCTCGATTGAAAGCACTTCTTTAAATCGATTCTATAGAAAAATTCTTTTCCTACATTCATAATGTAGGGAAGGACTGTCCCGTTATGAACATGGACTTCAACAGACTTAGGGACTAGGGATGGAAATGGGGGTGGGGGCAATGGGCGGTTCAGGGTGGTGGATTGAGAAGGGGAGCTAATCCTGATCCTCTCCACCCCCTGGAAAAAGGAGTGAAAGTGGATATGAGGGAGATAAAATAAAAATAAAAACCTTACATGGCCCCAGAGCAATTGTTTGAGAAAAAATTCCAAGAAGTGCAGTGAAGTTGATCAAATTACATGACATCAATATCACTAAATGTCGCAAAAATGAATGAGTCTTTAATCTGACCTGAACATAACTGGATTGCACTTTTCTGCCTTTGCCTAATCTGGGGGTCTTATTTCCGGGTGGCTTTTTTCTTTTTTCCTAAAACCCTGACGGAAGGAGGTCTGTCTCGACCACGTTCTTGTCCATCGCGAAAGAAATGCTTACAAACTAGTTAGACTACACAAGGAAACCAAATAAGAAGGAAATGTCAGCCGGGAATGTCAGCCGGGAATGAAATTAGTCAGGGTTCGAGCGAGCCGATCGAATGTATCCTATATCTATTTATGTAGCCTGTAACTTTTTCGGTGAACCAATGTAAAAGGTAAATGGTACGAACGCCAACTTGCGTCGCAATCGTTAATGAATTCCTTCTTGTTGATATGACGCTGACACACGGGTATGAAGTGGAATATAAAAAAAGTCGAGAAAGAACCGTAGAAGAGAAGATTAGATATGACGTCAGCAGGGATTGGGGGATGTAGACAGGAGGGAAGGAAAAGACTCGGGAGGAAGCGAGGCGGCGCTCCATCCCATCTCCTCCCCAGAAATATCTCCCCTCCCTCACTCTTCTCTCCCATGTACTCAACATTACACACACGCACAGGCATAGAGAGAAGGAGAAAGAGAAAGACCGGGGACAGAGATTCTCAGAAGGGAAATTAAAAGGGTTTGGAATTCTGTCAGTGTGGCGTGAACCCGTAAAAGGCAGGATCGGACTCGTGATATTGTTTCCCCGGTCACGGTGACTTGCGTGCACACATGGGTATTTATTCATGCACTGAGTGATCTACCTGGCAATGATATCTAACTTCATCTCCCTGCAGCTCAATAAATTCACAGGTGAGACGTTCTCGTACGACAAAATTCGTGTAGGTTGCATTATTTTCTTGAACTCAACGCGATTTGACGATTCGTCTAAAAATAATCTCGGGAAGGTTGGAGTATCTTTTTCACGCAAGAAGTCACTTGGGTCTCTACATCTCACTCCAGGTTAATTTTGACGGAGTTTAATTTACAGGTGTCACAAAAATTCCCGGTGAACGTTACTGTAACATTTACTAATACACTACCCATGCATATAACACTTACTTATTGTGATACATTCGCGCTGCTGAATCCGCAGTCAATATGATCCACTACTTCTATCTGCCATTCTAATTTAGTTTACCTGAAAGCAAATAATAAATTTAGGACACTGCTGACTAAATCACACCTTCTTCACAGTTTCCTAGATAGCTTTTGAGACACCCTGTATACGGCGTGTGATCGACGGGGTGACGGGAGGATCTTAGGAATTTGCGATTTTAATTCTCCCAAAGAGGATCATATTACTTTTTATGTGTGAAGAAGTAATTTCGCTGAGAAATCTTGCCTCGTTGATAGTTTAATATTCCCAGTATCAAGTGGTCAGTACTACGTGGGATCATTTGTCGGCAAAGGGAGTTTATCGATGCAATCCGGGATGTTATTTTTGAGTCGCACGTTGAGACGCGAAGGAGAAATGCCTCCTTCAGGTTTCGCAACAGATGATAACCTGGCACGCGTTTGACGTCAGACTTCAAGATAAAGTGGGGTACTCACACCGTCGCGTAATCACAGCTGGTATCAAAAGGACGAAGCACAGAGATAAGGTCGACAGAAATTTGTATGACTATAGGAACGCCGATTTCGGTAAAAGAAGGGGACTCCTTTCGGGTCTGAATTGGGAAAGAAGTTCGATCGATTTAACGGGAGAGAAGCAATGGAAGACGGTTCATCAGGGTTGTGCCGAGGTTTCTATCGCTAATGATTCCAGAAGATTGGCGTGTCGGTCGGTTTGGTTCGCACGTAACATGGAGCAATCGATCTTGTAAGAAGTAGAAACGGGATTCGTGCAGGCTCACAGGCAATCTAGCGAAGGATCGAGGAATATGAAGGGAAGAATCTGGAATGACGACGAGGTGGTTGAAACGGAAATAAGGTGAGCGGAGAAGATCGAGGAGAGACGAGCGATTTAGACTAACAATACTCCAAGTGTGAGTTCATATGCAACGGAGTCAACATTCCATCGGGCACTTGACGAACGATAAGGAATGAGCTGCAGAAAACATGGGTATGGCGAGGGCATGCATTACTTTCCCTTCGTTTTCAGGAGGGTTACGGGTATTGGCGTTTTTCGAAGATATCACGTCGCAGAGGAGGTTATGGGTAGGATGGAGAGGCAATCGGTCCGATGGGATTTCGACTGCAAGTCTCAAGGAATTCAGTCCGGAAGTAGCGACTGAGAATAATTTTTGAGGAAATGCATATTGCGTGAGAAGTTCTTGCAGCGGCTATGGTCTGCAGCGGCTATGGTCGCGCCTTCGGCGCTCCATAACCTTGGACAGTGATTAAAAATGACAAACCTGTATTTCTGAAAATATTCTGAATAGAATTTCTATTCTTCTGAAATGTAGACTCAGGGAACTCCATGCCACCCAGTTTCAGCCTCATACGTTTCCCCATTTTACTGGCGGTAAAAATATATTTTGAAAAGCGACCCACCCAGAAGCTGTGCTCTGAGGAAACGCACAACAAAAGTTGAATTTTTCCTTAAATCAACATCACGTCCGTTATGCGTGCGCCAGCTACTTTTCTATTTCTGCCCGATTCGGTAGGATATGAAAAATTACTTGAAAACGTTACGTCCCCAAGAAATATCCCACCAAAATTCCAATATTTTGGAAATTAGACATTTTCCTGAGCTTAGTACGTCAGCATTCACGTTCTTGCCAAGTTTCAGCTTTCCATGTGTCTCCGTTTGATTGAAGCAAAGAGAGCAATTGGAAAATATTTTCCCCGAAAAGGTGTAGGTGTATGGCATGTATCTCCAAAGTAGAATTTTTCCTGAACTCAGCATGCGAATAGCGACTTATGTCAGTCAGTCAGCTTCTTAAGATCCTCTATATATAATACAATTGGAATTTTTTCTTTACTCAGCTATCCATCAGGTTCTTCTTTGGCAAGTTTAAACTTTCTAGCGCCCTCTGCTTTTCTGGATCGAGAAAATTCGCCTTTTGCAATATATGTGCCCTGGGGCGTTTTAACCGAAAAGTACCTATTTTTTTTATTCCGAAATCAATCCTCAGAACTACATGCCCACAAAGTTTCAAACCTCATACGTTTGCCCTTTTCGCTGGTGAAAAATTGGGAAGGCATAAGGGGCCGTAAGAAAGCCCTGGAACGGCCGGGAATTGAACCCGGGTCTCTTGATTGCCGGTCAGGTGTGCTACCATTACACCACCGAACACAACACATACTGTCAAGTCTCTCGATGCCATCCTAATCCGTCACAATATATATCTTTAAAAACGTCTCCCCCCAAAATGTGTACCCCCAGGGTATGTACCTCCAAAGTCGGATTTTTTTTAAACTCTGCTTCCTAAAAGGTACATGTGTGCCAAGTTTCAAATTTCTAGCTTCTCTTCTTGTACCAATCTTAATCGCAGTCAGTCAGTCACACGATCGTCTATATATATTAGATATACCTGCTGTTAAACAGTCATGTGGTCATTGAGTTCAGCAGTGGCGATACACCAAGGGAATCATCATTCGTATGAGTAGACCATTTTTGGCAGGTGTTGGTTCACCAGTCTCACGAGCTTCACGAATTGTTTCAACTGCCTAACCCAATTCCTCGACTTCCATGCTAGAGTAACCATAGGCACAAGATAAACCCTTGTCCGTTCGTGAACATCTCTACCTGCGCTCGTAGAGAAAATACCTTCTGTCAGTGGACTGAGAAACCACTAGGCATTTTCAAGGTAGATCAGATTCAATCAGAGATTCAACTGGGTTTCCTAGCGGAAAATTTATCCAAGGGGATCCCAAGGGGTACCATCTTACGATCCTCTCTGTTTCACGTTTCCATTAGTGATTTAGGTCAAGACTTCATGTATATGATCGGTAAATATGCCGACGACACCATAAAAGTTTCTCCGAGGGAAGAGCTTATAGTGACAACGTAGAGGAGCTAAGAGCTTTCGGAGGAGTGGAGTTTAAAATGGCTCATGAAGTCCAACTTGCATTTCCTCGCATTAACCATATTAACGACATTAACGATGGATCGCCGAGGGCGTCTGACGAAGATGAGCGTGGATGGAGTGAGAGAGGAAATGAGGGAGGAGAATTAGGGGTTATCGGCGATGAGAAATTGAAATTCCTCCAGCACGTGCAGTCAATAGTGGCTGAACGTATGAGAATCTTGGGCTTCATCCAAGCTTCCATTGACAACCCGGGCGTTATTTTTTCTCTATTAACAGCCCATTTAAGGCCCCACTCAGAGCATTTTGTCCCATTTCGAAGGCCTGTAAATATTGGGTATTTAATGGCGCTGGAGATAGTTCAGAGCTAACCGATCAGGTAGGTACAACGACTTTCGTTTGAACGACGTTTAAAAGCATTGGGGCGGTATTTGCGCTGGAGAGTGGATATGACGAATTTCTATCCAGGCATATAAGATCATTAACGACTTTGATCATGTGGAGCGCCGTATGCGTTTTCAAGTCGGTGGTAGAAGCGAAATCATGATGAACCAGTCCCTTTTTGCATAAGCCTCAAATAAAATTCAAGTTGAGGAATAACGTTATTACATGTCCGGTATCGAATTAATCGCGCTACGTGAAGATCTGTCAGCTGCCCCTTCAGTGCATAGTTTTAAGAAGAGGAAGGAAGTCTTGATAGATAAAACGAAGAAGCAGAGTGAGTCTAGTCGAATCTTGATCCTCCTCTCCTCTCCTCTCAGCGGAACAGAACATGGGTGGTACATGTAAATAGGGAGGAGAGTTCGACATATAGCTGTTCGCCGGATGTAGAATTTCATGAGTTCAGCTAGTAACCCTTTTGACGCTGCCGTGTAAGGCTTCTCCCTTCGTTTTTCAACAATGGATCCGCCAGCTGCAACCGGGCTGGCAGGTCTGATCGGTAACATTACGACAGGATCGAGGTTCAAGTCCGCGCATGCGCATTGGGTCGAGATATTGGAAGGCTAGAGGAAGCTACTGCCTTTCTAGCGGCGAACAAAATCCGCAATACTGAATTCGGGATGAAAATTCAATTAGTAAAAAAAAGGGGAAAGTAGTAACTTATATTTTTTCCACAACTACACTGTAAAAAATAAAGGTTTTGATTCCGGGAGCTACCACGATCTCAGATCATTAAAAGGGCTTAAAGGGTTAAAATAAGAACGACCTTGGACAGTCAGGCGATCACTCCAACTGGTAGCTATTACGCACATTTAGTGAAAAACGGTTATACTCTCTAAAATTGAAGGTTCGGATTAGAACCTTTATCAGTGAAACTTTTATAGAACCATTTAGCATTAATAGGTAACACGAACGATCCTGTTTGATATTCCAGACGTCATTATTTTCTACTGCAAATTACCTACCAGCTGCAAATTCAGACATTCCACCAGAGAAACAGTGAGAAATTGCTGAATCCAGGCTTTTTCCCAGTTGGATTATACCTTATTTTGCCAGCTGTTTCCGATGTGAAATTCCACGTAGGTCATAACCAGGTTCATATTCGACCAGAATATGAAATTTCAACTGTAATCCAGCTGCCTCCAGTTGTTGGACTACAGCTGGAAAAACTAGCGAAGCCATTCCCAGACTGACTGGAAGAAGCAAGCGGGAAACAAGCCTGAATCTTGTTGAATTTTTTTTCCAGCTGTTTCCGAGCTGGAATGCGTCTGAATTTAATTCGGCTGTCCAGCCGAAAATTATGGGAATTTCCAGCTGGGGAAATGATATGCATAGGAATGCAATGATCCATGTTCCATACGCCATCGATATGACTCACGAAGGATATTTATCCAAGATACAGATTGCCATTCCTATCGCTTTACCTTCCTGGCTATTGCCATGGGAAACGAAATGGTCACGAACCGTGTTGGATGAAGATAGTCATACGAGGGGTGTATCCGGACTGGTTCCGTAACGTCTTTTATTGTATCATGATCAGATGAATATCTTATTCATCTAGGGTTGGGTCTCAGAGGTGCATGGACAAAATTTCTTGCTTGCTGATTTTCATTTAAATTAATTTTTCAAATGCATTCTTTGACTTACTTGACAAAAAATGAGTGAAGAATCTGATTTTAAAAAAATGAATGGAATTCTCCTCAATCTCAATCGACTCGACCTTGGGTCGGCCAGCAGGGTTGAGGATAGAGGAGAGGAGCAAAATTAAAAAATATATATTTCAGAAAATTCAGAAAATGTTAATCTTCATAGTTTCTTTCTGTGAAGCTGAATTTCTCTTCTATCTGATGCCAGGATATGGTTTGCAGTAGTCCAACGATCAGTCAAATCAGCGTTCACTGACGTGAACCAAACTCGAGGCAGGGACTTCGTTCCTGTCATTTTAAGTCTCCTCTCGTTAATCTTCCCTCGAAAAGTCTGGAGATGCTGCGAAGAAGACCATACCTTAGTCTAAAGAGGAGTGGAACCGGAGCGGAACAACCGTATATCAAATTGGTTCAGGATAACGAATGACGGGACACGAGATGCGAGCTGACACCATGTTTCTCTCGTGTCACGCCCATTTCTTGCACTAATTTACAGTTCATGCATTCTTCTTACCTTAGTGCGAGTTGGAGGCTGACACTAGAGAAACGTGCTGTCGGCTCGCACCCAATGACCCGTCATTCGTCATTCTGCACCTATTCGCGATCCGGTTCCACTCACCTACCTGACAAATTATAGGCTCCTAGGCTTCGAGTGCACGCAATCTGCTTACTTCGAACGCGTAACTTCCATGAGTCTAAATGTGAGACAGCGTGAGTGCATGTACTCGTACAATCCCTTCCTACTTCAATTTCCATGGGACAGCGGTTTTCAAACGTTTTGTCTCCTAATACACACATTCTCTGTCAGCTTCCAAAAACTTCCAGCCAACAACAGCTAGGGATTTACAGGGAAGAAATTTTCCGCAGACAATGGGAACATTTTTATTGAAATCTTGTTAATCTTTTAACTGTTCTTTTGACTTCCAGGTCCAGCTACTTCAAACCAGGAAATCTCATTTTAAAGTAAGATGGAATTGAAAACTCTACATCTGAAACTGAAATACCTGCCGCATCTTCTCACACTTTGAGCTCTCTTATAAGTAAAAATTCAAAATGCTTCATAATCACTGCAAATAACAAGCACAAATTGAAACTTGCAGAGGATGCGATTGAAATTATTTCCATTTCCGTATTCACCAGGTCTCCCGAAGGATACCGGCCGTTTCCCAGCTGTGTCTGCATCGCTGCGGTTGGAGGAAACGGATAGCATTTCCAGCCTCAGCCTCAAGCCATTCTGAAACTCCGAAAACCGGTTGAGAATCACCTGGAAGCCTCCAGCTGGAATACAACTAAATCTACAGCGGTAATTCGGCTGATTTCACGGCTGAATTCCAGCGGGAAACAGCTAATGAAACCATTCTCAGTTCGACTGGGAAATTCCAGTCGGAAATGAGTCTCGATCCAGCTTCATTTTCCTGCTGCTTCCCAGCTGAAATGGCTATGAAATCACAGCTGTCGTCCGGCTGGAAATTACAGCCGTTTCCATTTGGGATTTGAATCAGAATCCTCGTGATTGCTTGGTTCTTTAAATAATTTTACCCCCGAGTTTCCTGACCCCATCCTACCGTCCTATCGAGACCAACGGTCCGAACACCGACGTTATAGAGGAAAGGAGCCTTCCGTGTGTCTCTTCTCTGCCGCCATTCCCAATAGAATGGTTCCGGCCGTGTGTCTCCTTTTTTTGGTTTGCGTTTGCCATTCATACACCACACGGCAGTGCAGCCGAATAGAGGTCCGAATAACGTGAATTCATTTAAATCTGATTGAAAGCACATTCGATGACGTTGATTCGAACCATGTAATTCAAATCGATCCAAAAATTGCGTCGGAAGTAGATATTCATTTTCAGTCGCGATTGCAAATCCGGGATCGAATTTTGAAAAAGCGTGATACCGGTTTTTAACTGCGTGCCCTGAGCGCTTCGTGGCTGAGAGGCGCCATGGTCATTCCAGTCCTAATTTTTAAATCCTTCATTTGAAGTATATAAACGGATTTTTGAAATATGACTAATTTTATTGTGATTCGGATTATCTCATCGAATAGTTATTTGCACTAAATATTTATTTTTAAAATATATGCGTTAGAGGGATTTTATGCGTGACTCGCAGACAAGTGACCGGAACGGAGTTCTTACCGAATGATGCAGCAACACGTTCCCGCACGAGCTGACGTGGTTTTTGAAATATTCATAGAGAATCCCCCTGATGTTACTTTGAGATTAGAGCAAACACGACTTATTCATCACGTTACGCAAACAGAAAGAAGAAAGACAGCAAATAGAATACGGACTGGCTCTCTACGAAGCTAGAGTAGTGAAAGTCCTGTGGGAAAATACAGATTGGGTCGCGTCGTTCTGCAATTTCAACGTTTTCCTACTTACTCTGTCAGTAATATGAACTAAGTCTTTCGCGTTTTTCATAGTTGAATTCTGTAAAAATCATCGATAGGCCAACCGCGTTCTTACAGTGCCCACGAAGCTTTACGTATATAGTGATGTTTATGGATGAACACTACTCACATTTTGATAAATAACCGTAAACGTTAAATCGGTCCTGTGCAGTCATTGATTTCTTTTAAGAATAATATGTCGGACGTACGTCAGACTACTGCAAATGGGTGTCCCAAACAATCGAGTACAAAGTGGCCGGAGGGTACATGTATTCAATATCATCAACTTTAATTGCAATCCACGAAATCGATAGTGCGTGGTGAGAGTTCATTCCTTGTCGCGAATTCTAGAGCCTGGCATTTTGAAATGCATTTCATGAAAGTAGTTCTTTCGCCGAAATATATTTTACGAAAGATATGGTTAAAAACATTTAGGAAAATGATTAATTTGAGAAATTACCTTTTCACAGTTCCGAGGCGCTTAAACAGTGGCACTTATGACACGCGAACGAAAAGATCATGTCTGCATGTACGTTTCCCTTTCGTCGAGGACATAATATTTCAGGAGTGTCTTCTGAGGCACTCAAGTCTCCTGGGACCGAGATTCGTGAAATTTAAATTTATTATTATTGGCTTTTTTGGAGAGGGGGGGGGGGCGGCAAGCGATGTTATTTTTCGGAGGAACCATTAAATAGAGCAGTGCCTCTTTCGCCTTGTCAAAATGTCGCCAAAAAAACTTGAGTCCGTAATGATGTGGCCGGTTTCCAGTAGCATAGGGGAATTCCTCGAATAGATGACGAGGATAACGACGTCTGTCACGTGCTTTCGCACCGAAGGACGTCGTTAAAAACTGGCAATCGACGCACCTGAGTCGGTCGTGACCTGGCGTACTCGACTGCCCTTCCCCGACGACGAGCAGTTGCGAATCGCACGATTCCTTCGCGAACGTGTCAATGTTTTCATTAACGTGAAGGAAGGAAGGGAATAGGCCTTCATCGTGAAGTAAATTATCGATTCAATCCCCGAAAGATGGTCCATCTACAGAGTGTATTTAGCATGATGCACAGGCTGCATTTGACATGATGATCCCAATCATTACCGTATTTTTCTCCTCTGTTGGGAGGATGAAAAGTCACGAATTCAAGTGCGTTTTATAATTATTGAAAGAAAATTTCTTCGAGAAAGGAAGTCGGTGACGGTGAAGATTTTTCCAGAGGTGTTGATGTTTACGTTGATGTTTATGTTCGACGGATTTCTGATCATTCGTGACCAGCCTGTTTTTGCATGAACACAGGAGTGTTCCACTCTCTCCTTCCTTCTGGGCTCATCGGGGTATCAAGACTGATCTAGACAGTTTTTTCCATAAGGGAACCTACATTCCTCAGGAAGAAATTGAGGAATGAAACAGGGGCTGGTGTGTGTGTGTGTGTGTGTGTGTGTGTGTGTGTGTGTGTGAGTGAGAGAGAGAGAGAGGGAGAGAGAGCGCGAGCAAGAGCGAGTGAAAGATGGAGCGAAGGAAGAGAGAAAAGGGTGTGTAGTCTAAAGTTAGCTCGGAGCCAGCCCTATTCTGTCTGCCAACTTCTTTTCCTCACAGCCCTAGAGGCCAACATTTTTAGATCTAACCAGGGACAAACCTTCCTCCTTTCCCGTCTCCCTTTGTTCTTCACACCTCGAACCCTCTGTTTGAAACTTTTTTTTTTATCGAGACGAGGATGTGCCAGACGGTTTGTTCTCGGCCTTTCCTCGCCTCTTATTGTTCATCCTTTCCCAGAAACTACTCCTCGCGTCGACGTCTCGCTCTTCGTATCTTCCTCGAAAGCCAAACAGAAACCCCGACGAACAGTATCGGCTCACATGCACACATCGAGTTCTTTGCATCGCGGATGAATCCACTTCATTTGCCTTGCCCGTAGCCGCATGATCTTCGTGCGAATCATATTGACGATAGTTGCAATCATAACGATTGCAGCGATCGTCGACATGATTAAATACAACTTCCTTCTCCCACAAGTCACGTTCACAGTCAAGGAGGGACCGCTAATTTATTGCACATCTTCACGTCCCCGAGGTTTCTGTCCTCATCCACGCGATATCACCTGCGAGTCTAGGGTGGATAGGAGGGAGACTGCAGGTGGACAAGGAAGCACTTCGGAGACAAGTGAAAGACGGATGGCTTTAGTAGGTGGACCGAGGAAGGGATGCATGGTGCATTCTATCCCCCAACGTTTCCCCGAATGGTTCCATTTCCAGGCAATCAATTTCTCGTCCGCCTATTTCCCAGACGGATTCCCAGATCGTGGAAGTCGTCGAACGACGAGTCCCCTGCGGCAGTACAGATACAGCTCAAGCAAAGGAGGAAGTAACCGGTATCGTTCAACTACCAAGCAAACTTTAACTTCCTGGAGGTTGAAGTTTGCTGGGGGAGTTTTGAGATATGTATGCAAGCAAGGAACGGAACCTCCAAGGTATATGAAAACCTCTTCAGATTCTTGGGACCTTGTCAACTGAAATCTGACGGCACTGCTAGCTACAAGATGAAACAGGGTTGACTCTATCTCCAGGAACTATTGGTTACGAGCTTCTTTGAATCTAGGCCGATCTGATTAAAAAAAATTGCGTTTGCCTGCTTTTACACCAGTCAAATCACCATGTTAGTAGTGCCTTGCAAAGCCCACATCATGTGCATATTTTTAGACATCGAGTATGCTTATTTTTCTGTTTTTTTGGTGCATATAATCAGGGTTCTCATGCTCAGAAATCCCAGTCCTAATCTCCATGCATCATCTATAAAGATAAGGATATCAAAGAATAAAGATAAAGCTATCATCTATAAAGATATGAAGAAGCTTCTTGACACCGTATGCTCATTGGCATTGGCAAAGAAATCCTGAAATGGATCTGACGACTCAGAAACTCATAGGATTTGGTTCTATACTAATGATACTGCATTGCAATTATTTACGTACTCATCCGTCGATAGACGTGACCGAATATCCTCGTTTCAGAATAATGAAAGATCAAACCCCATAGAACTTTCACTGCGCATACAGATGCATGTCAGTGCGATGATAGTTATCGCCCGCGTCATTTCGCTGCACCCAGGGGAATAGAAAATAACGTCTGTTCGTGTCTCCTCAGTCCGATGTTACGACCAGGGTGGCCTCCGTTCGTTTTTTTTTTGGTATGCAACGGTGTTTTTCAGCCGTGCACCTTCTTCCATTCAACTTTCTCTGCCGTATTCTCACATTTCTAATCGAATTTCTATGTCAACTCTAGTTTTAGGCTTAAAATGCAATTTAAAACTTGAATCGAACCCTTGGACTGTTAAAGAGAGGCCTCTGTTCCAGTTGAGTTTAGCATTTGAGTAAGATTTCCCTCGAGGAATTCATGTCTTGGTATGGGAGGGTGGGAAATGAGTAGATGCGAAGAAACGAGGAAGTTAATGATGAAACCGCTGCTTGTTTCCTCGTCCAAAACTATTCCACTCGGGCTCATCGAATCGGAGCGAGACGACATCGGCAATAAGTTTGAAACCTCGGAAAGCTCCGCATTTCACTTTTCGAGTGTTGCGACATAAATGAAAGAAGCTACGATCGTTTTACTGCCACTGGGCTCGCCGAAAGGCGAGTGGCTCTGTTGGCTTGGCTTCCGTGACTGGATCCAGGTGAGAAACCGACCGAGTAGAACCATTTTTCTCGAGTGTAGTCAGGGTGTGTTTGGAGGAGACACCCGAGTGCTCGGCATTCTGCGACGCAGAGCGTTAGAGAAGAACCCCTGTGGTGAATGCCAAATCCAGGCTAAGTATCCCCAGAGTAACCACGAGGACCAAGTTGACTCTCCCAAGGTTAGTGGGGTCTCGCGTGATGGCACTCAGGGCGGAGATGGGAAGGGGAGCTGGAGTTTAGCTGGGATTCCAGGACGAAGGCGCCTTTATGGGCTTTGAACTTCTCATGCCTGGTAGCTCACCGCATCGTATCGTACCGTGCGCAATCACGCTCTAGTGCGAATGCACGCGGGCATAATAGAATTCGCGTGGACCGCGATTTATTTGCAAAATTCCTAATTTGCTTCAAAATTGATTCTCTGTACCTCCTTGCGAGGGAACGCCAAAATGTTAAGGACCAGTTGTAACTACGATAGGAACAGTGATGAAAGTACGCAATAACAGGTGGGAACGGCGTTCCCACAGTTATTCGGAAGCGAAAGCGGAATTCCGACGATCTCTACTCTCTAGAGGGAGTATTCATACTTCTTGCAGTAACTTGATAAACTTATCGATGAGTCGGGCTCCTGCTGTCATTGACAAGCTAATCAAAGTATACGCTTGACTGGAGGTGAAGGACGGGGAGGGGATGGGGGAGGAGGAGGGCAAGGGAGGTGGAGTGCAGTGGTTCACATTCACCCTTCATTGGGAGATAAGAATCCAGGGCAAAGGTTGGAGGGTCGAGTCATTTTATGTTCTGTCGTTTGGCAGGCTGCCGGTCTGTTCACGCAAGCATTTTAATTCAGAATTCAGTCCATCTGGAATTCTCTCTCGAGTCTGGTCGAGGTCTTCACGTACAGATGAATACAGAAAACAAGGAAATCAGCCACTCTCTAGTTCATTTTTTGTTTCTACCTTTACAGTCAGGATGCAAAAGTATTTAAATGAAAATTCCTGTTAATGATTATCTCAGTTCGAGCAGGTTGTGCTAATCTCCATGAATCATAGGCATAAACCGTCCCGATTGCGATTGAAAATTCGATGAGTCATCTTAGAAGAGTCTCTGCCAGTTGCCGAGTGCCCTTATACAGTGTGTACGACCTTTCGCTTCCCCAAGACAAAGCCAGATGAGGTCTCTGTCTCTGGTTGGAATCATTTAAAGTTGATCTCCAACGGAAATCATCTTGTCAATGTCAGATTTTGAAGAAGGGAATGGCAGGTGCAAAAGACAGAACAACAAAGGGTATTTTTAAAAAAGGATCAAGTCGTGAAGCACGTGACTATGTTCTTTTTAAATACGTATATTAAGGTGGAGAGCTGAAAAACTAGACCGATAAGTGTGAGTGGTGAAACGAAAATCGAAGTCACAGGAATGAAGTTCGACCAAACTATTGTGTCTTATTCCATCGATTCCAATGTTCGCTAAACGTTTGAGTTTTAGTGTAGTCGAACGATGCAGACCGACTACACTAAAACTCAAATTATCTGAAATCTGTTCACACTCGGTATCGCTTCATGAAGTGCCGTACGCTTGATTCGATTATCCGTTGCAGTTCTGTACCGAATGTCCAGGCCATTTCTCTCTACAAAATCTGAAACAAGCAATATAAGTTTCGCTTGTGATACGCTTTCAAATGATGCTTAGATCGTCAGATGGAGACTGGTCTGGGAACTTCCATTAGATACGAGAGCTCATGATGCTTTTCAGCACTAGATGTCAAATATGACAGATTAAGACGTCCGATATCCAGAAAAGCGTAGGTGTTATACGAGTGGGCTCCTTCTCCCCTTTCATTCTTACACGATAATATTAATAATTCATTGGCATCTCTACCCCTCCTAGTTAACATACGCATAACGCCGTCCGTAACATCAACTCCATATTACGCAAATTACACCTCATTATTAGTACTCTCTTTCCGATCGATTCCCTCACATAGCATTTGTCCTTTATCCGCGGCTTTCATCCCCTATGTTGTATCCACACATCTTTCCCTTCGTTCCCACTTCCAGAATGTGAATTTTTCATCGTGCAGCCCCACGTGAGCCATTGAGTTTCCACAGTTCATGCACGAGTTGCGGCGGGATGGCATCGCTCCAAGATTCACTTTTTATTTGAGCCATCCCGTCGAAATAAAAATGGTGGATAGGGCAGGATGTCATTCCAGCACCCTCCTCAAGAACTCCGAATTTTCAAACGAGTATCGATTTGCGTCGCGACCGATACCTTGGAAATAAATTTGGAAAAAAAACTGTCATCCCAACACAATCCAGATCGAGCAAAAACACTGGTTAAGTCCTTTGGAAGTTTCATGCCCAGCCGATAGAAGAAAATGGCCTCGACGGGACAAGCACGGGATTGGCTCTAGTCGCAAGGCGTCATACTGGGAGCGTCCATTCCACTCTGAATAGGCTCAGGCATTCAAGCAGCGTTTCCTTTCAAGTCTCATGTCTGTATGATTGAATTAAATTGCAGGAAAGTGCTCTCTGTTTCTGCTATGCAACAAATATAAAAGGAATATGAAATGAGTTTTCTAGCATTCCTCGCATTCAAACTTGCATCAGACCCTTGTATAATAGAATAGGCGAAGAAGGGTAAAAAAAAGTGTTGTTTTTTTTTCTCAGACCCTCAAGTTTGGAACGAAAATCACAAAAAAGCTTTCCCCTCGTCTCCATACTTTGTACACATAGAGTGAAGGTAAAGCAAAATCTGGCATTGTATAAACTTCAAAGTACTTCAGACTTCTGTCTGAAATGGCAAAAAAATAGCGAAAATGGCCTGATCGAACACAAATTATTTCAAAAGAAAATCAGAAAGAAAATAAGAATATAAGAAACGATTTCTTCATTGTTGTTACGATATGAGCTGACAGACGAAGCCTTCATTAGGATCATTCATTCTTGTGAGCCGAACAGGCCTAGACACTTAACGACTGGAAAGAATTGGAACTTCCTATTTGAACAGTAATAGGATGAGAGGCGGCTTGATAGGCGTTTCCTTTCTCATCCTCACGAATTGGCTCCTTTGAAGAGAAACCTTACCGGAATATTCTCTCGAACAGTTGTTTTCGTGATTACAAGCATTCTTCCATCGTACTGATAAAATTTGGAGAACAGTTAACTTTGAAACTTTGAGGGAGTCGTCTATTTATGAAGCGCCGACCAGTTAAAAATATGCAGATTTTGGGCCTTTCACATTCTCAATATTGACTTATTAATATTAATATTAAATATTCATCAATGGCGGCTCGTGATATTCAGCAGTCCTTCGTCAATGGGGGCAGCGTAGGACCGGGCCTACCCTACCTCCATTAAGAATCCACTACCGCTGAATATCACGAGCCGCCCATGGTTTTTTTTCCTCTGGAAATTATTTACATCCACCTTCATATCACTATGGTTACATGGGAATGGGTTTTCCTTCTAAATTAGGCTAACTTAGCATCTCATTTCTTCTCTCCGACAGCACGCATCCCCCCAAGAATATTCTACATAGTACAAGTACGAAATGATTCCAGTCACATGAACCACTCTTCAGAAATAGAGGGGACGAGCATGGCCTCGACGTGAGGTTGCCATTGAAATACGACGTGGCATACATTGAGGATACATCGGGAAGTACGTAGTGATGCGACGACCAACCCAGCCTGACATCATGGCAGCCAATCCCCGCCGAGTAATCAATTATACTACCCCTTTTGGGCTCCATATTGTTTATTTGAGGGGAGGATGAGAGGGGCGTTATAAATGAGAAACTATTCTCAGCCGTCCCCCCTAAGAAAAGAAAATCTCATTTCGAGCACCGTCCAAATGTGCCCTACGAAAAGAGAGAGCTAACTCCCAGATGTGAGTGATCCTGTTTGTCAGAGTCAAATAACCTTTCCGGACGATATTGGAGATTGGCGTTGATTTTGTCCTGCATCTGTCACTGATGAGAAAGAAAATGCGAGAAAGAAATCTGAGTCAGTCACTTGAAGGCGAAAATTCAGCCCTCATGCCAATGCAACCTTACCCGCTCCAAAAGTTGATTGGGCAAATGCCATTTGAGTTTTAAAAATTATCGCGCTCCCTCATTAGGCGATCATTGTATCCCTTAGAAGAGATTCTCACTCAAGTCTCAATTTAGCCTTATGAATATTGTACTGCTCTCAATCAGGAGAGAGGAGCATGATAAATGGGAATAAGAGGACTACGACACCAACGTAAATTTTCCCTCTCATTAATAACTTGGAAATAGTCATATTCTCCTATAATTGAAAATATTAACAAATTATCAATATTTTCTCTTAGTTGAAAATAAATAATATACGACCTTTAACTTTATAGCATATTCTTTAAAGCTACTGCAAATCATTCCAATTGATTTCAGAAGACAGATGACCACCAGACAACTGAAGAAATACAATTTTTGGGACACCACAGCGATTTTACGTCATTATAAAAAATTGTGAAAGTTGAGGCTATCCTAATCGCCTAAGGCGGTTATCTTTAAATCTGGCTTCGCATTTGCTGATAGCTCCATGTTTTAGTGCGCATTTACCAAAAACATTTTGGGAACATGAGCAAAATCAGCAGTTACTGTCCCTTCCTTCCAGAAAAACCACAACGTCCAACTCCCCGTATCACTCTTCACAAATGCCGCCAGCGTGAGAAAGCTCGTCTCTCTCCTCCAATGCCTGCAACGAGACGAGATTAGTTAGAAAAATCCGCGTACCCTTTGGTTGACAAACGGTATTTTACGCTGCTGCACGAAACATTTCAAAGCAAAGTCAGCAGTACACATCATCTATTGGCAGGATAATTTGAAATTCTTGAATGCCTCTCGTAGATGTAATCCGAATGCTTTTTATCGATATGTCAGTGGCAGGAGTCGACTTTCGGTCGGCTCCATTAAGGAACCACGCGGGGGGTGTGAATTGCGAATGACAGCCGATTGGTCGGGGTATTCAAGGATCTCCTTGTTTCGTCTTTTTGGAGTGAATCGGATGACATACCAGCAGGAGCTAAGGTCACCGAAGCAGGCGTTTCTACCGGATAACCTCATTAGAAGAGAGCTCAATTCGTTCATTCGGGAATCAGAGCTCGGCTTGTGCAGGCAGCGTTCTCGTCTTCCCAATTAGCCAGACTATTTTGATGGATAGAGGGAATGCCGTCGGTATCGTGTATCGTCAAGACCAGGCTAAGGCTTTCGATACGGTTTCTTCCAAGGAATCACGAGCTTCATCGAGAGGACAAGTAGTCCAAGGTTGAGTGAATAACCTCTCCAGTCTTATACACGTTTATATGCATTATCAAAATAAATATAAAAAACAACATATTTGGTTTTCACGTATATATATAGTATAAGGAATTACCAATGGTGCCTGTACCAACCAAACCAATCTAGGCGATGGGGGAATAAATCTCGCAATCTGGGAAAACTCCCTAACTAAACGCCACCCGTTTAACCGAGCACACCTCATTGCAAGGTCTGATGTACGCTATTGAGTCCACTTCGTACTTGAAAAAAAAAATGAAAAAAAGGGGCTGTTGGAAACTCAGGACAGGGAAAATCTCCCCTCAATTGGGTGAAATAATAGAAAAATTAATTAGCGGGATTAGGATTCAGAAGTTCAAAAACGCCTGCAAATGGGGGAAAGGAAGGGAAAGAGTGGAACTGGAAGAATGAGCAAGTATACTTCCATCGGGAAAAAGAACCAAGAGAATTTACATTTGCCGTAGTGGATATAATTATAGATAGATTAGATAGAGGATAGATTTCCATGGTGGCAATGGTGCCAGTCCCACCCAGACCAATCTAGGCGATGGGGGAATGAACCCCGTTCCCGAACCAAACCTGACAGATTGGCTAGACTATGGGGAGTTAGCCTGCAGAAAAGGGGCAAGGCTGAAAAAAGCTAAAAGAAGAAGGACAGTGAAAAAATCCCAGAAACTGTCATGCAGCCTGCGTCTTCAGGGGGTTGAGGCTGCAAGCTTAACACGACACCCTATCCAGACCGTTTCTGCCGTTAGGCGCTGAAGCTTTGGAATTGAATGAGAAAGGCAGTACCTAGATTTTCAGAGGCACACCCGGCTTAAGTCCGTCTGCCAGCACCACCGTTAGCCATCAATTGGCTTGACCAGCCTTGCGACCGAAATTCATGACGAGAGACTGGTCCTTCCAGATCCACCCCTGGTTTGGGTTGGGCAGGACTGGATTTCAATTCTTCGATTCTAGTTCTATGCTTCAGAATGTATGACTCACTTAGCATTTGTTTCATTTTAAGAACTAATCATTTTTACTTTTGAATTTAGGTTCCTGCAAAAAGTATTGAACGGGTTCCCCTCTCCTCTTGAAAAACATGAGGGAACGCCGCTCCCATTAGTTTACACTTATTTTTTTTCCACTAGGGTGGAGTGAATATACCATTCAAAAAAGTTATTGAGCGGTGGGGTATCCCAGGCAAGGAAAGAGAAAATCGCCCGAACTGATCCCACGCCCCATTCGAAACAGAGCTACACGTGACCCTCCTCTGATTGAATTCGTGTCATAGCAAGAAGGGGAACGAGATATGATCATAGGAAATGTGTGAAACGCGAGCCAAAAAGGGCCAAAGTGCCTTGGGGCGAGGGATCTGCGAGGGCAAACACCTCCTTTCCTTGCCTCCACCTCTCATGTTTGTTTTTTGTTTTTTTTTTTTTTTGAAAGGTATATTTTCACTACGAGACGGGGGGAAGGGAGCCACACGTGAAGTTGGCCGATCAGGGCCGGCCCTAGCTATTTCGGCACCCTGTGCGAAGATACTCCCAACGCGTCGTCCCCCCCCCCCCCCCCCCCCCCCCCCCCCCCCCCCCCCCCC
>CAJPEV010000336.1:73218-100850 GCA_905338385.1 Darwinula stevensoni | reverse complement strand
CGCCCCCCCCCCCCCCCCCCCCCCCCCCCTACCCCACCTAGAATGGATAAGGGTCAATCTCTAGCGTCCAAATTGACGCCGAAACGGAAGGCATTTTCACTTTCTGTAGTAAAACCGAGAGTGCCATCCATTATTGCTTCGTATATTCAGTCACGTTTTGGCGCCCCTGGTGAACTTGCACCTTGTGCCCATGTGGTCATGCCCAAGGCCGGCCCTGCCAACGATACTGGAAGCCATTTCTGCGAAGCTGTTATAAATATCTAAGATTTAAATAAGGCAAACGTTAGGATATGGGTGAAATACTAAGTACTAATGAGGCAGCAATTGCATGCTCAGTTTCAGAGACCCAAGTAGGTTCCTTGCTTCTGCAGATGGGCGGTTTCATGGTGAATTTGTCCTCTCCCTAGGAACGAGAGCAGTTTTTGGCAATTCTCCTAAAAGGAAAAAACATTAATTCTGGCTCTTGTTGCACTAATTAAGCACTTATTTTCTCGTCATTCTGATGCGTTAAATGGAGAGCTAGCTTCACGGATTCTCCGCAATTCTCCCTTTTCGAATCCCTTCCGAAGTTTCCTCCCTCGATTTTCCTTCCATGGTTAAAAATATTGGCTGTAATTCGGTTTCGTATTATCATCCCTATGCCTATGGTCGATTCAATGAACATCAACGATGGAGAGACGTAAAGCCCAGGACCAACCTCTCGTCAGCTCCAGAGGGTGAAAGATGCTACCATTACGACTTCCTATGCTAGACGTTGCTTTGTTCCTTGAGCTCCAGCCCTAGCGGCTGGGCTACCGAACAAGGGCATCTCTTATGTCAGAAGTGGAGAGTCACGCAATTACGTTCGTTCTATTTCCGGAAGAGTTAACGATAATCTTCATCGTGTCATCTTGGAAAACGCTTTCCAAGATTTTATAGTTCGTGTTTTCGATGCTACATTTTCGACACTGCGTGATTTAATGCTATGAGTTTTCAACGTCACGTGATTTGGGGGAAAACATTTTTCTTGTTGAATTTTGACCCTACGAGATTTTATGTTAATTTGCGTAGGATTTAAATTAGTAGATTCTACACCACGTGACTCGCTGATTCGATTTCATTGCCTGGAATATCAGCGATAATTTTCAACCAAACGTGATTCTACGCTGTTTTTTTCGACTATGGTAGGTGAGACAAATTCCAATCCTGCTACAAAGTCCACCCCCATGTTACATACATAATTCAACGCAATCAGAAATCCAAACAGCCTTTTTCAACCTAATTACACCAATGTCCGGTCTCAAAATGTGAACGGGCAGTATGTGCATTACCCTCTCGAATGGCATTGATCCCAAACAAAACAAATTTCAAAACGTAGGTGAGGGGCGGATTTTGAGCTTAAAGGGATCGGAATTTGCATCACCAAGTCCATGTGTTTTCGAAACTACGTGCTTTCGATGATACGAGATTCGTTCGTACGCATACGACTCCTTTCATGAGCCATAAAAGTCATATTGCTTTGAGTCATAGAGAACCATGAATTTGTTGTGTCACCCAACACCATGAATACCGGACGTAGACGTTCCTTGATTTCAGTTATTGGCCATGAAATTTCATTGTTTTCTGCTAGAGAAATAAATGCACGACTCTAACAATGATAATGTTGATAAAATTGCGGATAGAATGATCCCAGCTGAAGCGTTCTTTTCATCCTCATCCATTCCTTATAAAAGTAGAGCAGAGATCCCCAGCACCACTTTCGTCCACGCTGAGGGGATTTCATGGTTTCTCATAATCTGTCGAGAAAACCTCCCAACGGAATCGCTTCTCTCCCTTCTATCTCATACCTTCCAATATGTTGTGCCTCCAGTTCATTCTTACTTGCCTTCCAATCTCGAAATTAAATAACTAGGAGTCCTGATTGTACACTTTTCTTCATTCCCATAAAAAAGGATAGATGCAGTCAGCACATGTAGAAAAATAGTCACAGATCAATAGAAGAGAGTTACAATGTACATTACATACATATATTTATTTATTTATAGCATATATATTTATCAGGAGAGAGTCGACGTGACTAGAATGAGGAAAGAGAAGCTTGTCGTCGCAAGTCGCAAACAATTGCACTTTGGCATGAAAACAATTGGTGCTTTTTGCTTCATAGAGAAGACGTAGAGCCCCGACGGCGATCCCGACCGTAACGTCTTCCGCTCCCGTACTGTGCTCTGTACACAGAAAAATCCATACATAAAAATTTTTAGTTCTGTGAAATGGGGTATTTGAGACATTTATATCCTCATCCCATCTCTAAGAATATATGAAAATGGTGGAGTCCTTCCTTCCCAGTGTCCCAGTGCTTCCCTCGATCAACATTATTTTTAGGCCGAGTTCATACTCGTGCTGCACAGTATGCTGGAAGCTGCAACTGCAAGCTGTATTGCAGAATTCAATCCAGCACGTCCAGCTGTTGGAATGCAATCCTGCAATGCATCAAGAAATATGCTGTGCAGCAGCTGGATGGCACACGTTGCCCCGCCAAAAGTTCGCGCTGCACAGCAAGCTGTATCCAATAGAAACCACTCATTTTTTTAAATTTAGAATGCAGTGGAACATAGTGCAGCAGATGCAGTGCTACATCTGCTGGATGCAGCGTGCAGTTTTGCAGTCCGTTAACGGACTGGACAATTGTTGGTAGCGGTACGCCAAGACTTGTGATTTCCTTTTCGGGAGCTAAAGAGGGACACCACTCAGGCTACATTGACCTTTCGTGTTGTCACGTTGGTAAGATTGAAGTGAATCATTAAAATGAATTGTCTGCATTATTTTACTATCAAACTATCGAGTATTGCTGCCATTGATAAATTTGGAGACGAATTATTGGCTCGAATGTGAGAATTTCCTAGCAGAAACCTTTTTTGGCCAGTATTGTAATATGAGCCTACATATATCAGTACAGTGGAAGATCTTCAAAAAAGCAATAGAAAAAGTGGAGAATGGGAAATAAAGGGTCCCAAAAACCCACACTTTCAAATGACCGTAATTCTTTCTGATGAATTTCATGATTGAAATTCAGTTTTATTTTACAGAAAAGGTGGGGAGTGTAGTGATTTTTTATTGATTGCATCCCCCCCCCCCTCCCTTACCAAGGTGAAAAAAGAAAGCACTTCATTCCCACTTCAGTCAATGATTTTGCCAGGGGAAGATACATTGGGGAGGCAGATGTTGTTCAAGTTGCATGACGTGGCGCGATTCAGAAAAGGGTAGGGGCAACTAATAAAAAATCACTAAGTTGTAAACACCACCACCATCCCGAAACTTTAATTTAATCAAGACATGAATTACTGGTTACAGCTTAAAAAACTCCCAACCTTACATGTAAAATAAACCAAGTTTCTATAATGCGTGACCGATGACATAAGAATAACAGCTCTTTGAAAGGTGTACAAGATTCAGGTATGAACATGAGGAGGGATTTTTTATATTGTGACATGCTGTGTCAAGGTTGAGCGTTACTATAAGACAGGCTTACTCCAACTAAAGATTAACAATTTTGTGGAAGCATATCCACTTACTACATAGTTACTTACAGCTACATTGGTTCCACTTTGCTTCGTCCACGCAGTCATCTAACCTCTTCTTAAAACTAGTCATGGGAGGGGCGGCCACTGGCAAGTTTACCAACTGACTTTTTCAGCCCCAGGAAGGAAACGAGAAACAAACCAAGGTGCAACCAATGACCACCAGACTTCAGACTTTCTAATTATATCTTGTACAGAGTGGTTTTTGTGCTGGATAATGTTTTTCTCATGACCTCTAGTAAATCCTACCCTGTGCAACTTGTGATACTATTTTAATCCAGGATAAGCAAGAAAAAGGAATGTTGCCTATTAAAAATGCTAAATGGAACAGCTCATGTAAATGCAAGGAACGTGTCGCTGGGATAGAAGATGCAGGATTTTATTCAGGCCGTTTCATTGTGCTTCAATAGCATTCCAGCAAACTTTTCCTTTTCCTCATATCTGAGCATAGGCGTAGGAACGTCCTCGAAAGTGGGGAGGCTAATGAGATAGGTCAGTTCTGAAATTCGAAAAATTACTATTTAATTCAAACACGATCAGGATATCAAATTCATGTGAAACTAAAATGCAAATATTCTCCTTTCCTCAGTTTTCTTCGCAAAATATTTCATCAATTTATCTAATTCCAAGAAGTCCAAAATATCCTGATGTGCATGCCTCAATGCGACGTTTGTCAGGCGCTAGTGTGTCGTCGTCGTCTGCATCCAATTCTTGAGCCGCCTCAATGCCGAAAAAGACCTCTCTGCTGATGCATACACAACATACGTAGCACAAAACCTTGCCTTTCGCGGACAAGTATGAAATCCATGGCCACATGGCTCGTACTTTGCACTGAATGCCCAACCTCCTTTTCTAGGGAAATTATATTTTTGCGGCTGAAAAGGGTCACTTTCATGCACAGGCACAGGTTCCTGTGCAATCTTGTCCGTAGGGACAACCGATAATACAACACCGTTGAAGTTTTCCATTCCTGAAATTTCTTCATATTTTGCTGTCTTTGGTTCAGTAATGAGATCAAAAAGCGTTCCAGTTTGAGCACTTCTCTTCCGCGACATGGCACTGAACTTCTAGTCACTGTTCCATCATTAAAATGTTTCAAGCCAGAATTACCACTTAAGGGGACTGACTCCAGAACCTCCCTTCAAGGAAAGACTTCAGAGAAGGGAGGAGAAGTCTAATCGGATGGGAGATCTTGAACCCGAGACAAAGAAGAACTCCCACTGGGCGCCTATCAAGTGCGCCCTACCACGTCAATCCCCCTCATGCATCACCTTGCTTCAAGCTAAATTTACTTTCCAAACCCCACTGAATGCCACAAAGGATCTTAAGCCGCAACCTCCCAGTGTACACATTGCTCTTAAGTTTAAAAAGTGGGGGGAAAAGTGAGGGGGCATTTGCCACCCCTGCCCCCCCCCCCCCCCGGTTCTTACGCCCTTGTATCTGAGGACCATTACAATAAGTCTATCAATATTCTGAATTGGTGGAAAGCTGGGAGTCACAATTACCTCCAAAATAGAGTCCATTTAGGAAATTCAGGAAATACTTGTGATATTTATTTTTATAATTAAAAAATTCATCTTCCAAGGATTACAAAGAAGCTATTTGTGTCATTTATAGACATGAAGTTGAAGCATCATTACAAAAAATAACCCAATTATGCAAGACAGTATGAGAGAAATTTGAATTTTGCAGCTTCACAATTATCCCACTTCACCCAACCTCACGATTCACGTGTCAGAAATGGTGATAGGACCAGCGCCGTACCGAGGATACTTGGCACCTTGTGCAAAATATCAATCCAGCGCCCCCCCCCCCCCCCCCCCCCCCCCCACCCCACCCCCCCCCCCCCCCCCCCAACCCCACCTACCCCCCCCCCCCCCCCCCCCCCCTCTGTACCTCTCCAGCTTCCACAGCACCAACAATACATTATGTATTAATTTATGTTTAATTTATTTAAATTCAGGATAATTTCCAATTTTTTTAAAGTTTTATTTATATTTTGTAATAATCCGGCAGCCAATCGGCGCCCTGTGCGCTCGCACACCCCTTGTTACGGCGCTGGATAGGACTAACCTCAATGTCTTCTCTCGCTCCTTCTCACACGAAGTCTCTGGAGCTTCACATTCATAAGAAGCCAACTCCAAACCTAAAGAAGTTTCAACATGAGTTTAATATTCATGCAGCTGATTTGATGTGAGATTAATATTATTTTAACCTGACCGTGTTCAGAGAAGATAGGATTTAGTTGGAGGTAGTCGAGGACCTTTTGGTTTTCAGGGAAGGGGCATGTGACCTGTTGCCAGGTCATGAACTCTGTCACCTGCTTAGCCAGCTGCCAAAATTTCTCAAGGTTTATGTGACCATTTGGCAACCTGCAAAAACATAGGCAAGTGATACCAATTGAGGGTAACACATCTAAATGAGCAATTGGTAGTAGATATGTCTACAAATGCTAGACCTGTTGGCACAGCCTTCATTGAGGAAGTAGACATCCTTGACAAGGAGAGAGAAGAAGGGAACAATGATACGACGACGGTGATCGTCAGAGTCAGAGTTCGAGGATGTGGAGGTGGACTGACTTCTCCATTGTGCTGCTGCAAGTGTGCTCCGATAGCTGGTGAAGTTTGAGTGTGGAGACATCTGTTGCTCGAGTATGGTCAGCTTACGATTTCCCACCTTCCCCCACTGCAAATATTCTACATTTCTTGAAAATCTCATATCAAATCTATTTTATGGTGTCAGACAAAATATGGGCAGTACCGTCTTCCGAAGTCGGGTGATGGGAGACATGTTGAGGCCAGCAATTATGGCCATGAGGGAGTTGAAGTTGCCAATGTTGAAACATTCACTTGCAACTTCGATCCAGAATTCCACAACCCGCACTCGGTTCTTCTTCTTCCCTTGCTGTGGTGCCAAGTAATAATTGATTTAAAATGAAGGGGGGAGGGGGGGAAGGAAAAGGAATGAATGAAAAAATGTCTGTAGTACCAGGGGTATCTCAGTGGCGACGAAATAGGAGAGTCGATTGAACCATTGGATGTATGCCTCGAGATTCTTAGTCTGTTTCACATCCTTGAATGATGCTGTCTCCCCATGAAGATTTTCCTTGGCAAATGCCTGCACAAACTCCTCTGGGCCTGCAAAACATCAACAGTAGGGCTTTAAGTCTCTTAGCCAAGGTAATACTATTATTTATGACTGACGTTATTTTAAAAAAAAACATGCCTACAAGAAAATTAAATGCTGGTAATAGTGTAGAAAAGTGTGCAATATACTAATAAAAGCTATTTGCATTACAAAAAAAGAATTTGACTCAACTGTGGTAGATGGAAAGGCAACATTATTACTTGAATTTAAATTTTAAAATCCTTCAAATAAGAAGAGAATATATGACATGATGTACCAATGTGTGAAAGGTGTTGGAGCTCCAGTCTGGTCATCTGCTGAGCAACCACCTTGGGATCACTGCATATGCTTATTATGTCTTCCTGTCATAAAATCACACCAATCATTCTTCACATTCATCATGAACACCCCCCCCCCTTTAAGGGAAATGAAGAAGACCTTGGTAGGTTGATGGAGCAATCGAGGGGAAAGTCGAGCATTGAGGTCCTGCAAGTGCTCCTCGTACTTCTCCAGGGCAGAGAGCCGATGCAAGAGATTGTGAAGGATCAAGGACATGTCCTTCCGATGACCTTGATGGGACCTTTGCTTTGTACACATCTCTGTGAGCCTCCTCACCTGTTCCATCATCCTCTCATCGCGGAAGTCATAAGGAAATATCTCTGACCATTCCCCCAATAGTCGGATCCCACACGTGGAGTCCTAGAAGAAGACAGTCTTCTCAAGGACACGAAGGGGCTTCCAAGGACTAGGACATTCAGATCTCTCATGTCATCCATGGTTAGACTTGGAAAAGAAACGTGGATTTATGATCTGAAGATCAATGGGTTCTTCCTGTGTTAAGCCTTCAGAAAGGCTAGCTTCTAAGTTCCAAGGTTCTCCTTTCTACATTTACTTTGTTGGAGGATATCATCAGCATTTTTTTTCCCTCATAAACATGCTGAAGCCTGTGAATGCAGGAATCAGGCAACAGATAACTGATGACTTACTCAAATTTTTACTTTATATATTGATGTTTCCCACCATATACGCTACCAGCTAAAATAAAATCTATTTCGTCTACATAAGCTGAAAATCCTGGTACAGTAATAATAAATGTCCAATGACCACAGGCAACCTGTGGAGTCCCATAGCCATGAAAAAGTTCAAATAATTCATTATTCTCAACAAAAGGATATCCTGGGTCTCAAGGAGCAGGTATAGTCTCTTCTTGACTCCTCGCACTTGGGTAATGCTTTCATTACTTGAAGGTATCAATGTTTTAAATTCGTTGCTTCATTCTTTCTGGGATGCAAATGGAGTTGGGGGCTATCTTTGGCACTGCCACTGTCATTAGAATGCAAACACCATTCCAGACACCCAGAACAACAATCCTCATTCTAATGTTATCATTTCTTTCGTTGGAAACTCAGAGAGCATATTTTACAGCATCCCTTTCAACATTTCCATTGGAAAGCAGATTTACTTGTTCTACTGCAAGTGCTTCTTGTCATGATGGCTGATGTCTGCTTGTTTTCTCGATCGTACTTGAATCGCGACAGCTTAGGATCCATGAAATGCGATGCAGGAACTCAAAGTGACTGTTAGATCTTAACCCTTTCAGACCTGGCGTCCATTCCAATGGACATTGGATTTTCATTGCGTCTATGGTAATTTCTTGGGATTCTCGTGACTGTGCGCCCTATATTACACTACAATGGGCGCAATAATGCATGGCTCAATTCCATCGGAGGCCTTCTTTAACCCGTCAGTTTTTTAATCTTCAGTTATGTAATTAGATATATAATATATTATATATGGTATGATATGGTAAATTTATATTTAAAAAATATAAAAACTATATATAAAACATAAAAATTTAAATTACAATAGAGCTCAAAAATAAAAATTTATATATTATTCCGATAGTGGCCTTAATTCAGGTCTGAAAGGGTTAAGGGTTAATCCTTAACGACAGATGTAATTAAACAACACACAGGTGGGGCTGGGAGAAAAAAGGCTAAAGATACTTTTGGAGGGGAAACGAGGATTGAAATTCGAGGGCGTGAATCGCCACCGGATTGATGTGTCGCGGCAGCGCAAAGTTCGAAGGCTGAAGGCTCACCTGGAGAATGCGGTCGAGTAACCGATGAGGTTTGATGAAAAGGCGTGAGGAAAGAAGAAAAGCGAAGACGAACGTGTGATCCGGGTAATAATCTTGGCTGGGTTTGAGGTGTTCCACAAGGGCATCCAGGGTTCCCGACACCAGGCTTCCTTTTTCGTCGAACCTCAAATCCCCCGTCGTCGGGGTCGGGGGATGGTGGTTGCTGGCTTCGCCCTCCCCGTTCTCTCTCTGCAACACGCATTCAATAAACGTTAAGAGTGAAGGAAGACTAGCGACAGATGACGTCACGCGCTTCAGTCTGCCACCAATTCCGCATGGCGCCAGATTTGGACAGTGACGGTCCCTCGCTTCCTCTCATCTCGCTTGCCTTTCGTTATCATTTTTTCATATTTCCATCCATGGTGACGCTGCAATTGGATGTAAACAAAATCCCTCTTGTGACAAAAAAAAGGAATCCACATTTTCTGTCCACAATCGTGGCATTCCAGCTCAAGTTTGCGCTGAAACGCCTCACCAGCTTGAGAAAAGTTCATGCATGGTGACCACCCTGACTTACGAAAAAAAATCCCAAGTTTCAGGATTCTAGCACAAACGATTCTCGAAGTATTCTGCCTCAAAGTTAATCCCCTGAGGGAAATTTGACCTCATGGGTCAAACGGCTATCTTTGCCTCTAATTGAGCTAGAAATGCTTTTTTAGGGTCAAATGAAATCGAGAACCGATTGTGCTATAGTGCTGAAATTTTGGATTTTTTTCGTAAGTCTGAGAGGTCACCATGCATAAATTTTCTAAAGCAAATCCCAATCGCAACGAAAGTTCCTGAAACTTGACCACTTGAGCTGGAATGTCTCAATCGTTTATATGTCCATGGGTAGAATGGTCACCTTTATGCTTTGCCGTTTCTAATCGATCCCAAAATACTGTGCATAGGAATATAATGAGTCCACGGGTAGCCATTTTTTTAACAAATAAACCTCGCGGTAAATACCGGAAATGGAGGCGTTACCGGAAACGGTATAACGTCGTACCGCTACAATGCCAACATAATAGCACCAACCGGAACGAAGGCGAAAGAAAACCTCGAAATTAGGCCGAACAGAAATAAAGACTGGAACCGCGTTGAACTGGAATAACGTAGAAACTTTCGTAAAATCCGACTGAGTACACGAGACTTCGCGTGCTTCTGGTGATGCGTAGGTTGCATTCGAAAGAACGAATTGAAAGGATCTCTGCTAACTTCCCCGGGCCCATCCTCGTCAGAAAATGCCCTTTTTCATCATTTATTCTGGAATACGATCGACTGCACCGTGCGAACTGTACGTTGCAATGTAGTGTAGCAGCCTAAAGTGAGGTCACGCTTTTTAACCGAGTACGTACATTCCCAGGCATAAATAAAATAAATTATTTCCTCTCCCTTAAACTTTACGGGTCCAACCCTCGAGCAGAAAGCTTGTCCGCAAGGCGTCTGCATATCGAAGCTTGAAAGAAGGCCAAAATCGCAGATACGGTCGGCAATGAATCCCACTTCTCCGACAGCGAAACCCAAGAAACGATCGACCCTGGTGGAGCGTTTCGTTTTTGTGCAGATAGGGGCACATCAGCAGATCGCACTGATATGAGGAACTGCATCCAGAGGAAGTTTCAAAGGCAGGTCGTTTAAAAAGTTCGTCTTTCTACGAAACCTCGGCCCTGGAAATTCCCACGATCCTTTACGATTTATCTCGGTCACGGGATTTATGGTCTTCCCAGGGGATTCCCAATCCTTCACGGCCAGTAAAAGCTCCACAGTATAAAAGTTCACCTCTCTGGGAGAGAATTGCTCGTAACCATTCCAAGTTCTTGTTTCGTGTGCCGAAGAAACAACGCTCTCCACTTCCTCTCTCCAAAAAATAATGCAAAATCGTATAAGGATAGCAGAGGAAAAAAAAAACGACGTAAAGCGAAATAGGTGGAATATCGATGAGTTGTCACTGATTTAGGTGGAAGAAACGGGGTTGTTGGAATCGTGTCGTCGTACCCCTCCCCTCCCTCTCCCTTTCGGAGAGGGACTCATCGCACGGCTCCATGCATGGAACGATATTGCCTCTACCTTGGACGGATACCTCACTTCTTTCTCCGATCGAAATTGCATCTGCGGACCGTGGTACGAGAAAAGAAAAAAAAAAGGCCAGAGCGGGAGGAGAGAGGATGGTTTCTGCACGACACCGTACGTACAGTAGGTGGAACAACACGTGGAAGCGTTCACTTTCGATCGGACGTCATGAAGTAGGTCTCGTACGAGAGAATCAGATGCGTGCAAATGGCAGCTGTCTTCATCAGGGAAAGACTCGTTTCCCAAAAATCGACACAAGAACGATGCGAGGAACTGACAGGTTTCTGCTACGGATGCCCGTGTGACCGCGACGATTTCACTCTACAAGCGCCATAAGTGATACGCTGTCGTGAGGGAGAGAAAGAGTTATTAGAGAGTTTTGGTTACCCGTTTTTGAGGAGGACGGGGACGCGAACGTATTACTAGGCGTTCAAGTTCTAGATTTTCGAATGGCAGTTTGGCTACGCGTTCCAGATCTGGAACGGAGAGTAACATCCATGGATCTCACCGCAGATGGTGTGCAAACGACACCTAATTTAAGGGTATGGTCGACTCAGTGATACACAGCTAAGATACAACCTGGTAAACCCACAAATCCCCAGATATCCAAATGTTATGCATTTCCCCCCTGTTTTGATCTATTGCAATTAACTTTTCTTTCCTTAAGAAGGATGTTCACTATAGGAATGAATGCCTCAGTTTGTCTATTGGACTAATGTTCTTGATTCCTTTGTCTGTTCATCATGGTCACATGTAAAATTGCAACCCTTGGCTACAACCAGAGTTCCTCTGTCCTATTTTCCCAATTTCACCATCTCCAATAAGATATTATGCTTCCTTTTGGTCCGTCTCTCATAGCAAAGTAACCGAAGTTCATGTCTGGGTAGCATCCTACTTCTCTGATGGCGAATAGGACATGTCAGTTGCTGTCCTGGGGGATATTTGGCTAAAACCAAAGTTGTGGATGTGAGATATTGTTCAGAAACACATCTCGAGCAAAACGTACATTTCTATCAGTCGGGAAACCCTTGCTGCAGACAATTGTCTAGAAATCCAACCTGGGCATACTATGCCTTGAATTTCAACTGCTTCGCCATCAATAGTAGCTTTCCTTCCTGGATGACTGACTTGAACGAATCACTCGTTGTACCGAAGCTCACGTGCCTATCAAGTCGTTCCTGATTGGTGGATCTTGCGTCGCGATCACGTTCCTGAGAGAACGGCTGGAAGAGTCCTTCCACGTCTTAGACGTCTTCCTCACGCGTTTTAAAACTGCTGGTGACGTCACCAGTGACGTCAGCCGTCCTACATCCCTTGCCGTCCTCTCAAGAACGGGTAACCAAAACTCTCTATTACGAGACTTAAAAAAGCGCCATGCCGATAGGCACCCCTCGCTCGGCTTATACGAAGCAAGCAATAGCATTTCGTGGAGGAGTCACCGATTCTGGGTTTCTCCGGGTCGTTCGGCCGGATATTCCGTGCAGATTGTATTCAGAATATAGCAAAAGATAAATCTCGACTTCTTAAATTACCTGCAAATTCGTTCCACTAAAGACCACGTACGATCGTCGAAAAGGAGTCAGTAATTGAAAACATGAGAGTGGACTTCACTCCTCGCAGAAGGCGCAGACTTCTCCGGCCTTCTCGTCCGACACAAATGCGGGAAATAGCTCAAGAAACTCAAAGCAAGTTCTCCGTATCGATACCCATCGATCCGCGAGTTATCAATAAAAAAAGGCGTACAAAAACCAACTGCAAGAGGCCAGCTCAACGAATGAATATAAATAGATGTTGGATGTAGCCTGGAGGATATGCAAGACCGACGCGAGGACGGCGCAAGGCGACGAGTCCACTTCACTCCGGCCCAATTCAGATGTCCTATTTCTTTGCAATATTTACACAGTGCCTCGCTTCGGCATCGCGAATTTCAACGAAATTCACAAGTTTCTCAGAAGCACACCAGCACGAGTTTCGTGAAACCAGCGGCAGGAAGAGCAGAGATCTTTAAGTTAATGAGTCGGGGGTATATGAAGGGGATGCCTCACTCCGAGTAAATGAATGCAACAGATACAACTACGCAGTGAATTCTGTTTGTTTCATTTTATTAGTAACAATTACGATGATGCGATCGAAATTCAAGCAGAAAAAACTATTATAAGGACTCAGATAGCAGGGTGATTATTTCAAGATTGCCTAGGATATTAACGGGAATGTATTCCGAGTGTCGCATGGCCCGTATGGCTCGAATGGCTCATAGGTTCGTATGACTCGTATGGCTTATACGGCTCTAATGCTGACATTTCAGGCAGACTGATGAGCACAGCTGGTCTAATTGCAACGCATTGCAAGGTAGACCTTGCTTTGCCCCAAGGTCTCGTTCTTGCCGGGCGCAATAACTGGCAGAAAATTCGTTAAACACTTTTTAGTTGGTATCGGAAAGCATGGAAATTGCACGTTTCTCGTGCCTTCGTGAGGCCTGTCAGCGTCTAATGCGACTCCAACCCTGACGTCCCTCCCGATTCCCAAGAAATACCTTTGAAAATAATCTCGGAGACTTCACATTTAGGTCAAAACCTGGAGGATTTATACTGAGCGGAAATCGGCGCGGTAAGCGGATGGCGGAAGTTCGTCAAACTTGAGAACGGAAATTTTCGCTTTCCGGCATCGCTTTCGCCGGACGGAAGGCAATTTATACTGACCGATCGCGCCAGCCAGGGTTCCTTCAACGTGGCGCCTTTCACCGCGAAGAAATTCATTAGCTCTGCTTTTGCTGATCCATCGATCGGAATTGCAATGATGTGCAAAGAGGCGGAAGAGAAGATGGAGTGAGCGGCCAATATTTCAAAGGGAGCAGCACTAAGAATACCACGGTATTCTCCGTGCTGAAGAAATGTCTTGCATAAGAGTATGCATGCTCTTATGCAAGAAAAGCGCTCGACAGGTCGAGAAGCATTTTTCGCATATACGAGGCTGACTCCTGACAAATTCCATCATCTTGGGAGAGTTGGATGGAAACTCCAACGGAAAGACACAAATTGTCGCTGCCCAATCTCTCCAAGTGAACGAGTATAATCCCTCGAGAAACAGGGTCTCGAAACTCTGTTTCTGCTTCATCTCTCCCGCTTCATCAAACAGAAGTTCCAATTTAATGTACTGGGAGGAAAGGAAATGAAGACTATACCTCTTAGAACAATGCCAGCTAATGCTCCACAGAGACATTTTAAATAAGGCAAGAGGACTAGTCATGATATACGAGTAGTTGGACAAAATGACTAGAATTACATTCTACAAAGAGCGGCCTGGACTCGCCCGAACAGCCAAATACTTTCCCGATCTTTTCCCAGACGTTTTCTCATCACCTTGTTCCTGTACTCTTTTGATCTCGTGTCGTATAGAAGCGGATGCTTCTGTATTTCCTCAATGAATTGCTCAGAGTCCAAATTTTTCCGTCCAGGGGATCTCCAGTGATCCAACTAGACTGGTTCGCTGACGGACAGTCATTTTTACCGTAACGGAATTTCCGCTCCTTCCGTCGACGGAGGTCTGCCTCCGACCAGCGGTTTCCGTTTTACGTTTTCCGCTCGGTATAAATCCACCTTTAATTTCCTAAATTAAAACGGAGCGTAAGAGCATACGCGTTTTCCACTTTTCTTCGAGCCAAGTCGAGTGGATATTTACCGATCGGTTCGGAAGAGGGAACGAGACAGAAATATCACCTTCGGGAGGCACGCGGTAGGAACTAATTGGGATTTTGGACATCGTTCCAGGTCGGCGTCGTTCCGGCCAGCGGAATTCCATTTCGGCGTCGTTCGATCCGGTCGGCGTAATTCCGGTTCGGAGTCGATCCGTATGTGCTTATTCAAGTGACGCCCACGGGAGACCGTTCCTAAACCATCCGATACGGTCGAGAGCCGAACGTCTCGATACTGGCAAAAGGTAGCCCATTCGTCCGAGATGCGACGATCCCTTTCTAAAAACAACACGCGATCGACTCGATACCTTACGGCAGCCGAATCGCGACGTCTCGGGATGGGACTACGATGCGCGCTCGGAGGCGGGCCGTGACATTCGGGCGAGACGAGGTGTTGGAAACGGTCCAGGCGCACTGCTACCGCGTCAAACCCCTCTGACCGCTCATTAAAAAATAATTATTATCTCTATGCAATTTTAATCCATTGCCGCCATTCACTTATTACGTACGCGATCGATTTACCGCATCCTGAATCGATCGGAGATTGAACGGATGCAAGTCTTCCAACAATAGCACAGACGATCCCGAGGCCGTTGGCCCTCCCGGCTTCCTTCCCAAAAATCCAGGGATAATTTTTCGGTCGAACATCCACAGGGGAGTACCGTCCAAAAAAAATACTGACACTTCTGTAAGGTGGTTCTTTGAATTGAGGGAGACTTGTTTAATACGTTAAATACAACCGCGATCATAAAGTTCACGTGGATCATTTACGATGAATACAAATTTTGTATTCGGAAGACTTCACGTGCAGGCAAGAAGTGTGGAAAAAGGGAGACGGAAGCAGGGAAAGGAGTTACACCAGTGTCATGTACCGATTCGGTAAAACGGAAACTTATCTGGTTTCATGAAAGTCAGTAGGGACGGGTTCATCTCGAGTCTATCTCGCTCTCATAAATGCTGAGCAGATGCTAGACGAAGTAGTAAGCAATCTACGACTTTTCGTCGCAAATCAAGTCGTCGAAGAAAATTCGTAAAAAAGTAATTCGTCGAAGCTTAATGAATGGTCGTATGCAGTCGCATACGACCATTCGGCGATATAACAACAATTGGTTGCAAGGTAGTCGCAAACTAAGTTTTCCGTCGCAAAGTAACGCTGTCGAACAAATCAACTCGAGATAACCGCAAACAGATTCTGATTTATAATCATCTTTCTTCCCGCCGATTCAAGATGGTACGAGGGCCACTCAATAAGTTATCTACCTGAATATGAAAGGGATGAGCAACAGGCCTGTGCCTGCTGTGACATGTCTCGACAGGTCTCATGAGTGCCCCACCACTATACCAGCTCAGTGGCTCAAGTCCGTTCAAAGTGGTAGCGCATTAGATTTCTTTTACTGAGTCTGTGTTATGGATATGACGAAAGTTGAACATCGTTCAGTGATGAAATTCCTCACCAAAGAAGGGAAAGCACCTAAGGAGATTCACGAACGTATGTCTAACGTTTATGGTGTGTCTTCGCCTTCTTATTACCAAGTTAAATTTTGGAGCAAGCAGTTTAAGTGGGGAAGAGAGTCAATCGAAGATGACCCAAGGTCGGGGCGCCCTGTGGAGGCTTCTGATCAGGAAACGTGTGACAAATTGGAGAGTGCGATACTGGAGGATCGTCGCACCAAAGTCTCTGTTTTAGCTCATGAACTGGGGATTTCAGAGGGCACAGTGATTCACATTATTCATGAAAAATTACACATGTCACACAAAAATTACACACAGTCAGTTCTCGATGGGTCCCAAGAATGCTGACTCCAGCTCAGTAGAAGAACAGATCTGACATCTGCAAGGAAAACTTGGAGTTTTCTAAACAAATCGGGGAAACTTTTTTCCCAGAATAGTAACTGGTGATGAAACTTGGGTTCATCACTGGGATCCCGAAACCAAGCAGGAGTCCATGCAGTGGAAGCACAAGGGATCGCCAACGCCTCGCAAATTTCGTGTTCAGAAATCTGCAGGAAAGATTATGGCCACTGTGTTTTGGGACAGCGAAGGACTACTGCTGCTTGAGTTCATGCCAGACGAGTGTACAATCACTGGCGATTCCTATGCTACCACCATGAAAAATTTACATGATGCCATCAAGGAAAAACGCAGAGGAAAGTTGTCAAGGGGGGTCCTTCTCCATGACAACGCGCCCGTCCACAAATCATGGAAAGTTCAGGCAGCAGTGGGGGGGTGTGGCTTTCAGGAGCTCAACCATCCTCCCTACAGCCCGGATCTGGCTCCTAGTGACTATTTTCTGTTCAGACACTTGAAAAAATGTTTGCGGGGAAACAGATTTTCATGCAATGAAGAGCTGAAAGTTGCCGTTTCTGATTGGTTTGATGGACGAAGAAGTTGACTTCTATTCCCAGGGAATAAAATCCTTGGAATCAAAGTGGAATAAGTGTGTTGAGTTAAAAGGTGACTACATTGAAAAATAAAGTGTTATTTTTCCCCTCGGATGTTTCTTTCTTATTCAGGTAGATAACGTATTGAGTGACCCTCGTATTTAACTTAGTCCATTTTGGCACTAAGTTGAAAAAGCCACGATGGAAAAACACAAACTCGGCTGGAGTGTATTTTTCTCTCTGGCTTCATCGCGACTGAGCGCGGGCAGTTTAAACTTGTGTCTCGCATTCATATTTATAGACGGAAAAATATCTCGCATGGAGAAAAACATAAAAGCGTTATTTGTGGGTTCTGCTAGTCTTCATACTCTCCAACACTCTAATGAGCCTTATCCCCGTTGTTTGACGGCATATTTAAATCGTCATAGTTGAAATTCATGATGAGGCAGAATTAGGATCAGGTGAGAAGAGCGATGCAATTAATCCTGCAACAGCCCACGCACACAGGCCGTAAGTAACAGCGAATAATGTCGTTAAACGCAAGGCACCCCTCGGACCATCATTGCTGCTGAATGTGAAGTTACGACACTGAAAGTGACGTTTCTTGCAGTTCATTGAATTTTTGCCAAAAAAAAATTGGCTTTGAGAGAGAGCACTTCCAGTAACGTTAAATTGCTAGATCGGATGGAGCGGTGATAGCCGAAGACGACCATGCCATAGAAAATTTCACTTTCCAAAACAATACAATTGTCCATATCAAGCGACATTATGGCACCATGTATATGTATGTTATCTACACCTTCTATGGATCCAATAACAATAGGCAGAGATTAGGGAAGGTTGCCCGTGAGATAAAGAGCGAGTCTCACCGGTCGTGGCCGGACGGTAGAGTGAGGCTGGGGATGGGGATAAGCTCCATTCCCATTACTCGAGCCCGTTCGAATCCCTCCATTCTCGTCTCCGGCCACCGTCCCGAATATGCTTGGCTGCCAAGAGAGAGAAGCAAAAAGGAAATGAAACTCCACGAAGGCAGATACATAATCGAGTGTGAATTGTCTGGAGTTGGGTCATTCGTCCGTTGTCGCTCGATGCCGAGAATCGTCATACAGTCGTGATGGACCTTTGTCTTTCGATCGTTTGCGGTCGATCGCATTGTAGAGTGTAAAGCTCTCTCTCCCCTCCTTTCACCTGGTCGTATCGCTGATCTCCACGATAGGATTCTCAACTTCCCCCTTGGATCACATCGTGAGTCACTAAACCATCTCAGTTCCCATTGAAATAAAATCAGTATACTCTTCTATGAATCCAGTAACGAAGTAGATTTCTTACATCAATCCATGATAAAAGACTGACCAAAGAAAAGAATCCAAACCCACAGACGGAGAACTTAACCAAGTTGAAGTCAACAATTATTTCTGACAAGCTGGTGTACCAAATCAAACGACTGGACATGAAATGGCTTCACCCTTCAACCGGAACACTGGGTCCTTACCTGTCTCAATCTCCCTGACTAACTTTTCTCTTTTCCTATTCAGTGATGAAAAGTCGACATGTAGAAGTAGAGGAGTGATAAAAATGAAGGGTGGATGGGTGAACCACCCCTTACCTCTCCATTCGGACGAATACACCTTGAGCTTGTCAATAAACCACAAGTCCGCTGGATCTTTTTTTTTTTGTTACTTATGAAGTCATTGCAAGAAACATGGTAGCAATGTTGTCGCTTCTTTGGAACGTGACAACACTGCCGTTCCAACCACTTACTTCACTTGCTATCAGTGTTCCTATCGTAGTTACAACTGGTTCCTTTTAACATTTAAGCATTTCGTCAGAAAGAATTCGTCAGTAGGGAAGCAACAAAGAATCGAGGCCCACACGACCTCTATTGTTGGTTGCGTACATTCGCGCGAGAGCGTGATTTCGATATGATGTGATAGGCTATCAGCCTCATGAATTTGCCTTCGCTTTGGAATCCAGGCTAACCCTCCTTCCCACCTAAAGATCCAGGTAACCTCTAACCTTGGACGACTCAATTTGGCCCTAGCACTAATTTCGAAGATACTTGATCCAGGTTGGGCCTTACCGCTGCAGTTCAACGTCCCACATATCGAGGCGGGAGTGCGGAAGGGTTTCCTTTCCCAAGCACTCCAAGGTTTGCACGAAAAAGGGTCGATTCAGTCGGTTTCGTTCCTGGGTCCCCCGTTACGAGAGCCAAGGGTGCAAACAACCGAGCCGATCGAAGCCCCCTCAATTTTAGTCAGAACGCGACGAAAGTGAGACGTGGTGCTTTCCAAGGTTTCAAGCTTCCCATGGATACGTGCTTCGTTTGGATCCGATCAGTCGGAGAGGAGGAGTTTCCGGACAAACAGCAAGTGGTACGATTTACAGAGCTGCCACGGGATGATTGCATGCATTCTTGCGAAATTCTGCCCACTCAAACTATACAAATATTTTTCCTTTCCTCACGATAGACTCGGATTCTTTGGAACCCTTTATCTTCTCCATTGTTTTTATCTTGGCGACGGTATTTCTCCAGTTACCCATGGCGCGGAGGCAGACGGACGGCAGCAGTTTCTTTGTGACTATCTCCGTATCCACGAGGGGGAGGGGGGAGGGGGGGAAGAAAACCGGGTAACTCACGGAGGTGTGGTTGGTGGGTAGGGGAGGGGCCCAGAGGGGGGATCCTGAAGCGTCCTGGACCGAGTATTCCTTAGGGGGAACCCAGAGGTGGGACTCTGAAGTGTCCTGGACTTCGCGTTCCGTGGAGGAGACTTCTGTCTCGTCCAGGACGATCCCATTCCTCGACACAGAAGTCCGATCCCGATTCCTCAACGTCTTCTTCACGCTGAGGGAACTGTGAACCCTCGCCACGGTCCCTTGGCCCTGGACCAGACGCAGTTCAGACAACACTCGTTCCACTAAATAAGGCGGAATCTCCCCGTTGAATAGTGATTTCTTCAGCTCCTCCGCCTCGGGTCCGGCCAACTGGACGGGAACACCGTTCACGAACACGGTTTCTTCTTCGTACACGCGAGTCTGGGTCTCAAGCACGTAGTCCTTCCCTCGTTCCACCACGCTTTCCCTCATGTGTTGCGCCATGTTCCTCTTATCGTCCCCTCACCGAGATCGAGATCTCGATTCCCAGATCGATAAAAGGATGGAGTCAGAGGACAGCGCTCGAGCAGTAATAGCACACACGCAGCGAGGCACGCTTCCGTCGTGGGGCAACACCACGATGCTACGCACGCAGACGGTGAGGAAAGGCCTGGGGCTATTTCCGTGCCTGGGAGGGGGATTCCGATCCGGAATGGAGGAAGGAAGGAAAGGCTCGTTCGGAATGCCTGCATGGAAGCCTTCCCCCTCCCCTGTAAGCCATGACCCGTTATTTTACTCTCTCTAGCTCCGCCTCCTCCTCCCCCTCCCCCTCCCCATCCCCATCCCCATCCCCATCCGCGTTCATCCCCCATCCCGATCCCGGGTCATTCTTCTTGGCTTCATGCCAACACATGTGCACGGCTCTACCCCTCCGTGTAAACCCATATAAATATTTATATATTTACAGGGTTCCATTAGGAGTTAGTTCTTTCATCTGCAGCTTCCAGCCGCGACGCACTCACTAACATTGGCGCAGTCCGTACGTCCTCGTTCAAAAACCTTTCCCTTTTCTGGAACTTTGAGGACACGGACGGAGTACGTTGCAGGAAAAAATGTTTCCAACTATGGTCGATAGTGCTCCCGGAGAAAAATCCTCGAAAGGAAAATTACCTTCTTGGAAAAAAAATTCTCGAAAAGGAAGACGAAAAAAGAAACGGCATTTGCACGTGGATGTAATGTAAATCTCCGCGAAATTTGCAGTAATTCAAAGCGAACTCACTTGACCAGAACTACGGAAAGGAAAAGAAAAGGAAATCTCGCTCGTGTGATATGCATCAAGAATGGAATTGGTGGATAGGAACCAGAGGAGGCGCTGTCTGTCAAGCATGTAATAGTTCCTTCCTGATGAAAAATACAGATCAGACGAGAATATCCTTCCCCCCCCCCGAATCATACTATAGAAAGAGCAATGTCGGACGTGAACTCACTCGGTCCCTGACGTTGATGCGTAGTCCGATGGCCGGCTGGCTTCTCTTCGTCTGAAAACAAGAAATACGATTCCTTATCGACAAGATCACGCATTCCAAGAACGACCGCAATCGTGAGTTAGTTTTGAAAAACCCGTCCGTCTTCCAGTCCGTATTAGCGATTTCGTTCAGGTTCTGCGACCTCGTTCATCGTTCCGGGTTCATCCGGAGCTCGAACGAGAAAACTGGGGCACATAACGATTATCCAGGATGGGATCTGTGACTGCGATCCGATTCCTTTTCATCCAGCGACATACGAGTGCCAGTAGGTCATCGATGCGAATACGGAGATATCCTTCTCACGAGACTTCGTGATCTCGTCTTGTGGCCTTCTTTCGTTTCTATCGATTCGGACCGGTTGATTGGCCAACATCGGAAAGTGTCTCTCATACCAATCCCTCCCAGCATCGAAGCAAGTGTTGCAACCGTACATTCTTCTGTGGAGTCACTATTTTCCACTTTCTATCGCTCTCCCTCGAGGCTCGGTTCTACTAGTGACATCTACAAAATATGTGATGAAAGTCAAGTTCACGGAAATCCCTTTAGATGTCTATTGATCCCTTTGTTCAACGGATTTTCCCCCCTCTCGAACGGGGCCCTACTTTTTGCTGGGGTCTCTCGCCGTGTCTCCTATAGCGTAGGTAGAGGACTTATCGCGTTTTCCACTTGTTGCACCAGGTGCAGGCTTTAGGCACTCTCATGTTCTAATACTTTTCGTATTCTACCCACGCAGTGCGTCGTATTCCACTTTTAGACGGCGGAGACGCACTTAAGTTGCACTGCCTACACCGTTTCTGGAGGCCAAGGCAGAGTTTCTGCATCGTCATCATTCTCACCTCCCATCCTAATTTCGTATCAGACTTATTATGTAAATCTCTCCTTTTACCACGGGTAGTTCTCGGTTAACGAACGGTCTGTAAAAATGGAGTAGGTAACACGGGGAAACGAAGCCAAGATCCCATCGGCTCACTTTCATCCACCAACTCTTAGAAAAAAATGTCAGACTGATGCCCTACAAGTTGTACCCACTGACTTCCCTCGATAGCGGCAGGATTCCCTGCACTTGCTCTTAGACTGCGCCGGTGCAAGAATCGGAACATTCCGGCCCGAAACGACCTCGACCGTCCAACGCCCGTACAACTTCCCCCATCGAGAGGATGTTGTTTTCTGCCCTCCGAACGATGCTGCTAAGCTTTCCTATGGCAAAACGGCAAGAGTCTGGGTGTGAAGCAAAAATGCTGGAATTGTGACAGACTATACGAAGGAGTAAAAGACAAGGAAAGCTAGATTCACGTAAACTGCAAAGGGTGCCACTCTGGGTAGATGATGCCCCTAGCATGAGTAGTAGGCATAGGAATGAAACTCCTCGCCAGCCCTTCGCCGGAATCGACTCTTCCTGTCGATTCTTGGTATCCATACAAGACCTTTCGCCTACGATTCCCTTAATCCTGTGGTATACAGCTAGGAATACTAATTATAAAATAAAAACCTTTTGTTTTTCAACCGCAAAGTTTGCTTTTCATGCGAAGAGCATGAAAAGAAAAAATAATTTGGCATCTTCTGCAGTGACGCCCCCCGAGTTTTTGCGGTTGGGAAAGTTGCGGAAGGCTTATGAAAATTATCCGGTCGAACTACGGTATCTGATGAGCCTCTTCAAGAAGTAGTCTAGATCCCCCAAATGAGCGAAACTCATACGGACTTCTTTATCCTTTCAGCAATTATCCGCGAGGGGCACTGCGCTTGAGCTGCCAGAAAACCAGCAAGCTCATGCAATAAAATTTCGTCGGGGCGGGTGCTTTTTTTTCTCTTAACTCTTGGGGGCTCTGACTCCGCTCATCTCTGTTTTCATTTAAGGTTTATTGAAAAAAAAAGACTACTTCAATCATGAAAGTTTCTCTCGTCTGAAAAGCTTCCAAAAACCCGGGGCAACTGTAAAATAATTTCACAAAATCTAAGGAGTGCTTGTAATACCGACTTCTATTTCCTGTCTTATTTATTATTATTTTATTTATTTATTCTTCTTATTTATTTATCTTCTTCTTCTTTTTTTTTTTGGGGGGGGGGGGGGGGGTCTCTTTCCCAAATGAGTTCCAATTCGGCGATGGGGTCGGGTCAACGGAACTTAAGCGAAATCACAAAACTCGCGCTTCTTCGAAAAGGAAGCACTAGGTGAGGCAACGAGAGGTCTCATGGGAGATTTTCTAAGGGGAAATTTTTATCGAAATATTTTGATTGTTGCAGTAAAGAATCAGAAGTCGGTACACAATAGAAATTGTGTACCGTTTCATCGTCTCAAGAGAGAATAGGTTTTAACTAGGTCTCTAACGATGGCCTGATGAAATCGCTTATAAATTAAAATATGCCTAATTGGAAGCCACGTGATACTCATCAGTGGGCCACCTTGAAACGATGCAGACCACTTTTGGTCCTGTCCGGCCTGTCTGTCTCTCTATAAGGCTGTCAGTGGCTAACTTATTACCCATGAAGAGAAGCCAGCCGGCCATCGGACTACGCATCAACGTCAGGGACCGAGTGAGTTCACGTCCGACATTGCTCTTTCTATAGTATGATTCGGGGGGGGGGATATTGGTGATTAAAAAAAAACTCAGATGCAAAATATCAGTTTCGTCCGATTGTAAGTTGTTGGTATCCATTTTGAAAGCAGTCCACTTTAAAAAATAAAAAAAAATTGACTATGATATAGTTTAAACTGGAAACACGTAAATTACTATCTAATTTACGTGCTTCCAATTAGCGGGCTAAAAATAAATGTCATGGGAGTCCTGACATTTTGAAAACTGGCAAATTTCCATACAAAATTATTCGGTCGCATTTGGTAGTAGAAATTTTACATTCTGCTCAAATATATATAAAACTGAGCTGCTTGCTGCTTCGTTTTGTCTTCGATTTTTTTTTTTTTTTTTAGCAAGAGCTGATTGTTTCAATGATTGAATCACAATGTAAGTAAACTTTTGCCTTTTTATCATTTTTTCCCTTTTAGGCTTTTTACCTCTTTAGGTAGATAGTTCATTTCGTAGTAGATCAGAGCTTTTTTTTTCTCAACCACAACTTGGCTGCAGCAGCTCTTAACGGATACATTGCACCGGGAAAGTCAGTGGTAAAATCCAGTTTTTTTTTCCAGTTTCTGCCTGCAAAATCAGGGGAAATGCTCAGAAATTATACAGGGTGGCCCCAAAAAATGGGCACTCTTTTCAACTGGCATTTCAACCGAAAAAATTACTGAATTTCGGTTACGAAAAATCGGCCATGCGCTCACCGACCCCATACGGCGGCAGGAACATCCAATCATCCTCGCGACGTCTGCTGAGGTCAGCGTTTCCCTTCCCCTTCTCGTGAGTGTCGGGACGTCGAGTGGATATTGGGTCGAGTTGGTGAGCGCAACGCCGATTTTTCGTAACCATAACTCAATAATTTTTGAAAGTCATCCTTTAAGATATTTCAAGTATGAAAAAAGCATTATGTAGCTGAGTCTTTCTTCTATCCATTATATGTAACCAGAAAAAATATTCTCAAAAGCATCACACCTAAAATGCCAGTAGAAAAGAATGCCTTTTTTGGACCACCCTGTATATTTAAATCTCTCCATGCTGCAGTCCTTTGATTCAAGCTGGAGAAGGATCGGCGATCACAAAAGTAAAAACAAGAAATGGGGGATACAATCGCCAAATCGTCAAAAGACAAATGGGATAAATATTTCACTAGAAGGTTCAAGACATCCGGTCGACTGGATGCTAAATATGACTTTAAATGTTTCAAGTGGCGATTAACGAGATACCAAGTTGCCAAACTGACGACCGGATTTTCAGCTCAAGAAAACTACAGGGTGAGTCAAAAGTCTGGACGCATAGGGAACTGAGCTCAATATGTGTTTATTGCACGAAATGTTACAATATGTGTTCTATATGTTGTCCATCGTTCTCCAGACATTTCTGGATTCTTTTCCCAAATTCGCTGTGGGCTTATTCCAGGACATGGGCCTGGATTGTAACATTTCGTGCAATAAACACATATTGAGCTCAGTTCCCATGTGTTCAGACCTTTGATTCACCCTGTATATGCCTAGACCTATTTAGGTTTAACATTCCCCCCCGTGTATCGTCATCGATCCATCGAGGATTTCTTCAAATATTTAGATTGGAACTTGTTATGAGAAAAATCTCCGTTTGATATAATTGATGCGATGCGAGGCGCCATGCCTCGCGTCGCATGAAACGACGGGAAAGGGTGTTCCCCGACGACGTGCGTTGTGGAACACCCTTCGTCGTCCCGTCGGAGCAGGTCCTCCTTTTCTCCTTGCTCGCTGTTCTCACGTGGAAAAAGCGTATCGATCGGCTCGAGAAGGCACCGTCTCTTCCCACTTCATTCTCATGCCCCACCCAAGCGGCGATCGGGTTGAATGGCCCCATCTCCGTCGGGTAACCGGGCAACCCGTAGATCCACGCCTAGGCCTCAGGTTCGGCCTATGATTGGATTTATCGGTGGGTCCTGGGACCGAACGACGATGTCAACGGCTTGCGATGCGAAGGACCCCGAAAACATTTTCAAATTCGTATCCAAATCCGGAGGGTTCGTGAAAAAAGCTCCACGACCGGGAATCAGAATAGGACTGGCCAGGATGATGAGCCCATAATGCTCACACCCGACTGGCACACACACGGTAAGTCAGTTAGCTAGTCAGATAGCTTTTTTGAAAGTATCCCACAACGGATGCTTACTCTGGATTGGTGCCTGACTTTATTTTTTTTTTACTCCATGTCTTTTCTACCTAATTCGGGGATCTTTAGAATATAAATAATAAATATATGTATATATTTCCCATTTTCATAAACAGCATAATCATGATCCGATGATTCTAGTCAAATTCGCTTCATAAAGTAAGTACCTCCTTTTAACTCGTTCGACAACATAACATAGTCCTTTTTAATAAATCATAACTACCCAAAAAATCAAACAAGATTTAAATAAAAGCAATCAGCACCGTTTTCTGCATATTTGAGTATGAAGTCTCTCTCATCTAGCAGATCAATGGTATTTTGTCGTGAAATTTGACAACATTCAAAATTGCAAGTATTTCCATATTTATGTAATCTCTGCAATGTGATAAATCATACATTACTGACTATTTTGACCCTTGTTTACTATCACTAGCAACAGCCCTAAAATGAAAGCGCTCCCTTAATGCAGATCCAAGAAATTGCAGCTTGAAATTATGCAAAAAAAAGTCACGATTTCATTCAACTTTGGAACTGTATTTCCAAATGAAAATACGTCGCAAGCATAATTGCTAGGCAAGTTCAGAATCAATTCAAATTCAGGATATCTACTTTAAAAAGAAAATATATTAATAAAAATTGACCAGTAACTTAGAAAGATACTAGCGATAGGGTAAACACCCCAGTTTTTGGCCACGCTGATACGACTCCCATAGGAAGTGGACACCCTGTGCGCACACCGGGAAACACTAGTAATAGGTCCTCGTACGGGAAGATGTAGACAGAATGCTTGAGAACGGCCAGATTAACTAATTATGCTGGATTTAAGCCTCACTGGTCAACAACTGGAGACCGGCCAGAAACCGGGGTGTTTACCCTATAGTCAGGGCCGGATTAACCCATGGGCTTTAGCCTTAGGCCCTCACATTTTTAGACCCTACTTTAGGCCCTCCATTCCAAATTTTTTTTGTAATATGTAATTCATACTTAGGTCCTTCCATTAGGTCCATTAGCCTTAGGCCCCTCATAACCTTAATCTGGCCCTGCCTATAATAACATCATTTCCTGACAAAATGGGCTCCGTCCCCCCAAAATATATTTATTTTATTTACACCTGAATGATGCTGATAATTTTCATTCGTGACTTCACCAATACCAATTGTCAAAAAGATGACCAAAGCAAAGTCAACAGCACGAGAACTCGTTTCCCAGTTTGGGTGAGGCGGTATGAAACGACCCCAATTGCTTTTCCCTTCGGCTCAAGTCAAACTATTCGTTGATGGGGGTCTTGATGAGAGCTTTGCGAGCCAGAATTTCCTTTTCGTGGTTCGGATCGTCCCGATCGCCGACCTGGGAACGATTCCTTCTCCATCACCGCCATTCGCGGCTGTTGACAGCGGGGAAGATGCCTTAGCACTACAGAAGACGTACGTGAATGTTCCGACGAAACAATTATCGAATTTGCGTCCGACAACGATTTGACGATAGTGAAAGCAATCGTCCACAACTGGAGTCTGATTCACGTTCTCATATTTTGCTCACAGGTTTCGATGCAAAACCCAACTATCACAGCTACTCACCTCGAGCCACAGCCGAACTCTTCGATTTTGAAACCAGATATCGTTGCAGATAACTTATTATTTATCTTCTTGAGGATTCGTGAAGACGCATTTTGATTGCTTCCTCGATATAACAAGTGCTACAGCTGTTCTAAACTTTTACAAGACGTCATTTACGTTCTCTAGCAATTGCAATCGAAATGTCCATTTTTGTGATGGTAGCATGCGAATGACGCCAGCAGCAGTCGTCGTCCCCCCCCCCCCCCCCCCCCGCC
>CAJPEV010000336.1:49388-73186 GCA_905338385.1 Darwinula stevensoni | reverse complement strand
CCCCCCCCCCCCCCCCCCCCCCCCATTTGTTTCCTCCCACCCCTTCCTTTCCTCCCGGAAAAGCATAATACCGGTTTTGAACCGGTCCATGAAAGTAGGAGTATGCAGGCCTACGTACCTTTCCCGTGTTGTGCCGGAGGACCCCGAGAGCTCGACCTCGGTATTCCTGGTCCAACTGATCGTACTGAGTCTGGAATCTCCTGCGAAAAAAAAGGAGAGAAAGTATTTTATTTCATTTTTAGTTCCTTCTTGCGTGGGACGAGGATGAGGCGTGAGTAACGGAGGAGCGGGTCCACGCTTCGTCTCCCTTTCCTGGGAAAAAACTGAGAGTCTCGGGGGGGCGCAGATGGATGAGATGGGAAAGAAAAGGAAAAAATGAAAAAGTAACGCCTCCTACCCGATGGCCTGCAGGAGCTCTCGTTGCTGTTCCTCCTGGGCTTTGAAGGACTCGGAATGGGGAACTTGAAGAGAATCCTGGAGGATTCCCAGTCGACGCCGCTCTGCCTCCAATAACAGTGCCGTCACCTTTATGTTTCCAAAAGAGTCCGGTGCATTCAAATGCGAAACGGATTCGAAAATATCGTTTGGATGCCGACAGACCTCGAGTTGAATGCCGAAGAGTTCTTTGGTACGAGACGCAAGGAATCCCCGAGTTTCGCTCTCGCACATCCGGAATGGAAAAACGTGGAAGAAATGGACTAGGATGACGGTGCGCCTTCTTCTCGGCCAATTAAGGGACAAACCATTTCCTCTCTCTCTTTCTTTCTATCACCGGTCGAGGAGAACAGGGATTCGAGTTCTGCATCGCGGCATCTCATTGAACCGAAAGAGAGGGGGGAAAGGACGGAAGTGTCAACAGCCTGCCGGGAGGGGGGAAGTTTTTAGCAGGATCGTGAAAGGGAAAGGGTCATGTCATCACGAGGGCCACGGCGTGTGTGGATAATGTTCTACCTTTTTCTTGTCTTTATCGGTCTGACGCAATGGAGATTTTCCAGTGACCTCACGTGAAAGTCGGTGCACGAATCGCAGGGCCCAGTAATTGAGCCTTGCGACATGTGCCAGTAAAAAAAAAAAAAAAAAAACCCGACTCCTCGACGTCGTGTTATGATAGGAACGGGGGGCTTCCTACACATCATACAGTCGACATGGGATGAGTGTCCTCGACCCACATGTCATATGTTCTTGCTTGCTTTCCCTTCCACCCTTTGGCAACTAAGTGCGACAGATGGTCGGAGCGGAGAGACAATTCAAAAGGGGGATATGAATGATGCTGTTCCCCTGCCTCTGGCACAGCGGAACGAGAACTTAACCGCATCCTTAATAGGGTTATAATGATAAGCCTTGCTCGCCGATTATGAGAAAGAGGGGTTTCTGGTTCTGGTCATGTGGAGCAAGGTCATCATCGGATCATCCTCGACTAACTTACGAGTTAGTCGTACGACTTGGTGACACTTCTCGTCGACGCCACGAAGAAACACGTTACACCACACTCGTTTCGCACACGGTCACCGATCACGTGGGATACATATTGGTTCTGGCATGGACAGGTCTCGAAATCCATACGCGATCGCGGGATGATAGCACACCGAGGGGCTGGTCGCCACTGCCGTCCGTACGAGCTACTATAGGCCTACTAGTGATGGGGGAGGGAGCGAGAGAAAGAGAGAGAGAGGGAACGGACGGACACGGTGAGTGGGCAGTGGGGAACTCACTCAAACTGAGTCACGTGGCGTGAAGGCTCAACATGTCCGGATTGCGCGTCCACGCCTTCCGCGTTCATCCCGGTCAGGATCTCCGCGAAAAGTTGCTCCAGTTCGTCAGAGAGAATCGTGTGAAAGCTCCATTCATTCTCTCGTGTGTGGGCAGCCTCTCGCGCGCCACTCTCCGTCTTGCACAACCTCCCAAGCTCCCAGGCCTCGCACAACCCGACAATCCGGTTCGTCTTCTACTAGGCCTAGGCTGCCCGTTTCAATACCATATTTTCCTCGTTTTTTCATCACCCAAGATTTAAAAATGGATTCATTCCTATTATGAATAACAAGACCGGCTTCTGTAGCAGTTCCACCCTGCGGTTCCATCATTGCAAGCAAACATGGTTTCATCACGGCGGAATAATTGATAACGAGCCTCTCTGGATGAACTTTGATTTAGATTTCCACAAATGATTATTCCAAAAAATTTTGATCGATGAAAATTACGAGTAGGTAAAAAACACCTTTCAGTTTTCGACAATGACTACGCGAAAGTTTTAGGGTGGATTTTTTAACAGAGAACTATCCGATAATGCAGCTTTATTACAGGGAAAATACATATTTCTTGGAAATAAAGCAGCATTATCGGATAGGTCTCTGTTCAAAAATCCACCCTTAATCATGTCATGAACGAGACAAAATACACTGTTTTCAGATTTGAGCTTTACCTAGTGGAGAACGGAGGAAGCACTACTTCCAGAAGATTCGCCTCACCAGATGATCCATAAGACCATCCATCTAGATCAGTGGTCCCCAAACTTTTTAAGGCGAGGACCTCACGGACACATTGGTCCACCTTGAGTGGGTCGCTCTAATAACGTTAGTCAACCTGGAGTAGGCCGCATTGACAAAGATCCAACACTTCTGCATGGTTAACCCTTTATCTGGCCATCGAACTCTTGGTCTAGCTACCAGGAAGTCCAATTTAAAAAATGGGGCTGCTTTGTTACAAGTTGTATTTTCGATAAATATTCCTTTTTTTCTCTCCCTAACTTCATTTACTTGCGAGAAAATACATTTTTTCTCTGCAGTATATGGATGCTCCAAATTTTAGGCAAGGTTCACATAATCATCAAAATGTTCAACAAGTGTCTGAATATCTAAACAATGCCTAAACTTGCTAGTTCACAGAGAAGGATTCCATATCTGAAATTTTAAAAAGTGTTCATCTCGATTATTTTTGAGTGCCGATAAAACGGTTAAAAGTAAAAAGAGGCAATTATTGGGTACTCTTAGTGGGCCTCATAAAACCATCAAGTGGACCGCACTTAAAATACCGCTAATCTAGATTCTAGAAGATGTCACTACCTGCAATAGATGGAAGCGCAGGAGTGGTGGTGGGGGGTACGGAACGAATTCAATCCGAAAACAGCGTAGTTAACTCTCAATATACCGTCACTGTTGGTCTCGGCCGATTTGGCGCTAAATCAAAACGCATGGCTTTAAAATGGATAATTTTTTCCTAATTTATGTAACATATGCACCAAAATTTAACTTTAATTAATCCACGCTGCCAATGGTCCGTGCCTCAAAATACACCAACTACACAGCTTTGAAAAATAAATCCAACTATTCCATCCATTATTAAATTCAATTAGTGTAACTCCTATGCACCGCCTGCTCACATTATTGTCCCAACACACCGAAAAATTATTCACAAATTTTTGCTGACTTTTGACCATATTCGCCTTCTTCTATCGGCATACTTTCGATTTTTCTTTCGCACTTAAAACCGTCCTTTTCCCATGATTAAATAGTGAACTAACTTGAACTGCTGTCTGGAGAAGCTGCGTATATTCTTAATAAGACGTTTCCATTCCCCAAAAGAAGAGACAGGATTAGGTCGGATTAGGCGAAACTATACGCCCCTCTCTAATCTCTGAAGGCCTATTCAAACACTAAGTCATCCCGTACAATCCTGATATCTATCATGCGACCGAAAGGAGCAACTGGCAGCATTACAATTTGTACATGGCAATAATTGTGGCTGGTGAAGTATGCTGCTTGGCGTTATATCGAGTAAGACTTAAGTAGAATAAGACACGTTTGTGGGAAGCCTATGGAGAAGATTCGTTCTCAGGAAAGAGTTGGCGGTGAGCGAGAGTGGCAGTATATCGAGGGTTGACTATTTGTAAATATACTGTATATGAAAAATGATTGAAGCAACGTCACGAAGAAGGGAACAGCATTGTAAGGTATCAAATTCAACTGGAAGTCCGTTAGGATGAGGCCCTTGTATAGAGTATCGTGTTTCAGGGACAATAGATGTCCTTTTTGGCCTCTGTTTTCGAGGGGAAGAATGTTGCAGTTCATGCTTTCGGGGGTAGAGAGCAGAGGCGTAGCGAGGGGGGCTGAAGTCCCCCTCCCCCAGACCCCCAACTCCGGTCTAAATGCATCCGCCAACCCCCCCCTTCCTTGGACGAGGAGAAATCAGCTCATCGTTCCGCTTGGCCCACCCATTGGCGAAATCTTGGCTACGCCACTGGTGAAGAGCCATAAGGTTCGCTTTGTCTCGCCTCGGACTTGATCTGTAAATAGACTCTAAGGCTCCTCAAATGTCACGGGACAGCAGTATACTTCTTGATACAAATCGCATTATGATACTTCAAGATCAAATAAAATCCCCCAATGTATTATGGTTGTTTCCATGTATCAAAACCATCTCCACTCTCATCGATAGTGTACTTCCTTGCCATGACCAATATTTCACATTGCCTTCAAGTTAACTACAAAGAGAAAAGGCGTTACTCTCCTGTAACTTTTGGGGCACCCTGTATATTTTCTATTAGAACCATGCCATTAGAACCATGGTCAGCCTCTCGAGTCCATAGGCGTAGGAACGTCCTCGAAAGTAGGGAGGCTAATGAGATAGGTCAGTTCTGAAATTCGAAAAATTACTATTTAATTCAAACACGATCAGGATATCAAATTCATGTGAAACTAAAATGCAAATATTCTCCTTTCCTCAGTTTTCTTCGCAAAATATTTCATCAATTTATCTAATTCCAAGAAGTCCAAAATATTCTGATGTGCATGCCTCAATGCGACGTTTGTCAGGCGCTAGTGTGTCGTCGTCGTCTGCATTCAATTATTGAGCCGCCTCAATGCCGAAAAAGACCTCTCTGCTGATGCATACACAACATACGTAGCACAAAACCATGCCTTTCGCGGACAAGTATGAAATCCATGGCCACATGGCTCGTACTTTGCATTGAATGCCCAACCTCCTTTTCTAGGGAAATTATATTTTTGCGGCTGAAAAGGGTCACTTTCATGCACAGGCACAGGTTCCTGTGCAATCTTGTCCGTAGGGACAAGATTGACAGGAATTTTGATTACTTTTGGGTGGGCATTTGCCACCCCTGCCCTCCCGGTTCCTACGCCCTTGCTTGAGTCATTGTTAGGGGTCGATCCCGTAATAGCATTACCAAAAATGTCTAATGCCCCTGGGTTAGTCTACTCCTTTTGAGTCTCTTGCCCGAGGATGGGGTTTTTATGACCTCCCTCCCTTGCTCCTTGTGGCACCCTGTCCTGCAGTTGTAGATGAAGAAACACAGGCAATCATGGCTTCCCTTCTTGTTACGGACAACGGTAACCGTTTTATCAGCCGATTTCAGAAAGGAGCGAATCTCAAGGAGACTTTCTATCGGGAGAAAACTGAAAATAGGTTGCCGTTTCGGTCAGCGTCGTGTCTGGGTTGGAGCACTGGATTGCTCTTTCCATCTGAGGGGAAAAGGACTAGGAGAAACGGGGAGGAAATGGATCCACAATTTTCGAAGTTATGTTGGGTCATAGTCATTATTTATTACATATTGTTGTAAGGCCAATTTCTTTTTTTATTTAGCCCTCTCGGACTTCCTCGATATAGAATCCTCATTTCATGCAGCTGGGCAAAACGCTTTAACTTATGTGATGCTAATAGTCGCGTCGCGCATCGAAGCTCCGAGTAAAATCTAGAGCTCATTATGAAATGTCGAAAGCGACAATGAATGTGCTTCAACAAAATGACGTACTCTAGTCTAGCTCGCCTTAGCAGATGGAAAGCATGAGCTTTGATCCATGTAAAACGACATCGGTCCTCATTAGATCATTGAAGTTCTGGATTGTTATAAGTGTTTTTCACTTGACTTCGACACTCACGCATGAGGAACGTCCCATGTATGTGTGTCTGAGTCAAGTGAAAAATTGTCTAACTCAAGTGAAGAACACTGTAGATACAATAATGCGATACTTTTTCTCTGTTACTGTCCATTACTTTTTACCCTTGACTGCGGTATTTGTCACCCAATGTCATTCGTATTCCGAATTAGCTTGTACTTTGTTTCTGTTTTGCAGGAATATCTAGGACAAGAAGATCTGGAGTAGCGAAATACCGATAATTGTATTTTTAGCCTATGGACAGGCGATAGAACAATGTGCATGTCAGTAGTGTAACGATCATTTTGCTGACGTAATTCCAATCGTTGCTTATTCTATGAATATTATGAAAAGCACAAGAGAGCACAATGTCGAAAAGACCTTTTGTGAATAGCTGTAGTCTCACGATACCACGAGAAAGCAGTTAAGTGACGCGATATATCTTCTAAATGCAGTTCGCCATCATCTGAGGAATGAGGATTTGGGTTGGGGATTCGGGATCATTAAAATGAATATTTTAATGAACGCCTATTGTCAGACCGTAATGTTCGATAGCCGGGTCTTCGCGGGCCAGAGAGAGGGCTTCCGCGGGCCGCCAGTTGCCGACCACTGATTTAGAAGATATGGTGAAAAAAACGAACAACTAACCACCTACCCTATATATCACTACTTCCACAATAACTGTTTTAAACTAAACTTGCATTGTGCATAGAGTGATACTTTTTTATTTAGAGATCTTCGGAATTTCATTCAAATTGGCTTCATCCAAAGCGAGGATATAAGCTATTATTTAAATTAAAAAAATCGAAAATTGAAAATGGGCTGAGGACTGAATTTTCTTCGGAGAGGCTACTCTCACTCATGCCTTATGTCCCGATAAAAATAAAAATAAAAACCAAGGGGAAATCTACATAACCCTCTAGCAAACTTTTTTTTAATACCTACTTATTCATCAATTGAAATGAAAAGTTGACAACCTTCTACAAGAAAAGGACAACACGAAGGATTAATTTCAATGGGATACCAGTTCGATGTGACCTAAATGCTGTGCGTTAAAGTATGGGAACTCCTGTCCATTTTCATTATCCAATGTCTTCTCAATTTTTGCTCATTGTCTCGCCAGAAGGCAGTTGTTGCGCAACACCTTGAAAAGGCTAACAATTCCCATAATTCATACACCATGAACACGCCAGCATTTTTTTTCTTTCTATGCAGAATGAACTTGGCTAAAATTGGTAGAAATTGGTCTCGTACTGTATGACTGCAACCCTCCATGTCCTGTTATCCCCTTGCGACTCCATTTTCGTTCACCAATGGCACCATGTAAATTGGCTCTTATTCTCCCTAATGGTGTCACTTCGAGATTGCAGCAAGGGATGGTAGTCCTGCTCTCCGGGACATAGACGATGCCATTGCGAGTCTAGGGCCTTACCTGAAGCATGCAGAAACACAAATTCAGGTACCAGAATAAGGGCTGGATGAAGGTTTCAAGCGCTACTAGGCAGAACGCTTGCGAGCTCCTGACGTTTGCTCTCCGCTTCCACAACCCTCACCACCTTTCGCAGCCCGTCAGCCAGAGCCAGAGTAGAGAAAGAATACGCCGTATGTGAGGACTGGGTGGCGGAAGACGGGGACACGAGTCGAAAGCAATTGCCGAAGCTATCAATTAAGATCACATGATACGATAGCCAGTTTAATAACGAACTAACGTGGCAAAGAATTTTTGACTAATTAACCCATTAGCATCTATGTTCTCATATGACGTTGAAAATTGACAAACATAACCCATAACACCTTCCACGTTTATTATTTTACCAAATATCTACAATTGTTTTAATTATTAAAATTTACATGTAAAGTATATTTATTCAATACTATTTGTATGAAGTTTCGTATTTTATTTTTATCTTGTCATCAATAATTATTTTAAAGTTTTATGTAAATTTATCTAGAACTTTTCGTTTTGACATGCTTAGTGATTTTGAAACCATCAGAAAGCTTGATTATAATGTTAGTTAAGATGGTGGGTCGAGTAGAATTTTTTAGTGTCTCCTTGTGGTTGGTTTGTTGCACTTCATCTTCATCCAAAAGAAAGTCATTGCTGAAACACTTCCGTAGTTCTAGTCTGGGTTTTTGCTGGTAACCAAAAATAGGTCACAGTTGTCATACGAGGTCTGACAGATCGAAAAAAGCGCGCATGTCAAAATCGAAGGTCAAAATCATGCTGATCTGCTTTTTCGATATCAAAGGAATTGTCCATTACGAATTTGTTCCTCCACAACATTCATTCAAGCATTCTACCTTCAAGTTTTGGAACGTTTACGGCAGAGCAATCGACGAAAAAGATTGAATCTTTTTAGCTCAAAAACATTATTATTTAGTCTTAATTTAGTCTTTATTTCTTACATTCTTTGAAATGTGTTTGGTTTTGACAGATCTTCGAAGTGAGGGAACATGTGGAAATAGTGAGCCTAGTTGGGACCCTGACCCAAGATGGCCAGCACCACCTTCATATGAGTTTATCCAAAGTGGATGGGTCAGTTGTGGGGGGTCATGTCCTTCATGAGCCTCTAATTGTCTTCACCACTGCTGAGGTCGTCTTGGGTGAAGCACCTGATCTGGAATTCTCTCGAGAATTCGATGCAGCTACAGGATTCGATGAACTCGTTGTTCGAACCCAAGCCCAAACACGATTGGAATAAAACTATGCCAATATTGTGGTCATAATTTTTAAAAGTTCTTTCTTCTCTCTTTCTCATCAGTTAAGGTTGTCTGGAACACACAGGAACAAGAAAGGGAGTCAGGGAATTCTTTTTCTGCAAATGAGCTCTCTCTCCATTTCTCTGTCTCCTTTACTGTCACATTCTTCTCGAGTTTATCACAGTCGTGGAGGGTGCATGCAGTGGATAGACCTTCCTCTTCCCTCTTTCTATTTACACTCTTCCATGGCTTGACCTCATCTTCTCATCATCTGCGGGAGGCTGCAGCAGCTGAGGACATGGCAGAAGATGCAGCTGCACCTGATGAGCCTGCTCGTGCTGCTGCCCCGATGCTCCCAGCACTTCCATTCTCTTGACTGTTGGCACCTGCATTGGCTGCAGCTCCACCCAATGTATTATGTGTGCTTTCATACTCCATCACTTCCTTATAGATCAGCTCTTTCCATTCTTCCACTGAATGTTCCCGTTCATCCACAGAGTGGTCATATGGATGAGGAGCAGGCTGGGAAATAAATTGCAACCTCTTATTCAACCTGAACAGTACAATGATAAAAAAGAAGAGAGAAAAGAAGAGACTCACAGCATGGACTTCACTCTCTTCATACCAAAAGTTGATGTATGGATGCATTAGGGCATTATCCACAGAAATGCGGTGTTCTGGATCTATCACAAGCATCTTGGATAGGAGATCTCGTGCACACGAGGCTGTTATCAGTACCAGGTGTAATGAATGAGTTGAGTATCATTTCACACAAGACAGCAACATTAAATGAAGAGCTCTTAATATTGAAAGGGCTCATCACCTGTGAGGTTGGGGTGACCATTAGAATCAGGTGGGAAGAGTTCATTTGGGAAGAGTCTCTCAAATGAGTAGCCACGGTAACGTGGTCGATTCTCTACATAGTTTCGAACAGTGGGCTGAAGACGCTGCATGAAGTCCCTTGATGGTGTACCCAGTTGCTCTGTCAGGAAAGTAATTCAAAGCCTTTTGTGAAATTTGATGTATATGATCCAACAGCAGAAACAAATTCCAACAAATAAAAAAAAGCAACAGACCAATTATCTTGTTCCACTGGTCAATGTGATCAGTTCCTGGGAAGAGGACAGCCCCACGAATCATCTCACCCATGATGCATCCAACAGACCAGATGTCCACATTCTCAGAATAACCCATTCCCAAAATGACCTCAGGGGCACGATAATACCGGGTCACTACATATGGGGTCATCATAAATGTGGTCCCAGCTGTACGTGCCAGTCCAAAGTCCAAAATCTTGAGACTGCAATCACTCTTCACAACAATGTTGCTTGGTTTCAGGTCCTACAGTACAAATAAGAGCATTTTTAGAGAAGCCATTCATGTGTATAGGAGAACAAAAAAGTATGCAAAGAGGCAAGACCCGATGGATGATGCCAGCTGAATGGAGATGCTTGATCCCACAGAGCATCTGATAGAGGAGATAGGAGATACGGTCATGGTCCAGATCCATCTGGATCACCTGGCACAGGTTTGCATCCATGAGTTCCATCACGAGGTAGACATCCTGGAACTCCTCCAGGCTCTTTTGGGGTGTGAATGCATTCAGCAACCCAATGATCTGTCAAAACCATTGTCAGAAATTACATCATGAATATGTACATCACTCAGTCTTTCAAAATGGATTCACAATCCATAGACTTCTTCATTCCTCACATTTTTGTGGTTGACCAACTTCATGAGTTTGAATTCTCGATACGCTCTTTTGGCATGAGTCACATTCTGGAAAGGACGACTGAGTTTCTTGATGGCCACATTGCAATTGGTCACTGTGTCATATGCAGCACTGTCAAAAGATAAACAATATGAAATTAAATTACATCTGAAAATGTAAACAGATTCATCACCACATATATTTGAAAATTTGTATGAGATCAATTGAGAAGTTTTCTGGAAAAAGGGTGTATGTGCAAAAGATGCAATTCGAGATAAATATAAAAAACTTTCAATAGCTAATCTAGAGCTGGTTAAAACTCAGTTTTCAGTCAAATGGTATCTTAGACCTTTTTCCAATAGAACTTGGGGTTTCAATGAATTTCTTCATCTCACATTGCAGGGATGCAAGCAGAAATTGTTTATTCACAAATGCCATATTTCCATATCTGCACTGCTGGAACTTTTTCCTACCAGTCATTCACCACCACTTTCCAGTTAAAAATCATTATTTACCCATAAATACATCTACAGATTTCAAATCAACTCTTCCTCAAAGAATGGCAATTAAAATGTGAAAATTCAGGACAAGATTCATTCATCAATTACTCATCATTGATCCATTATTAATCCATTATTTATTCATCATCTGAATCTCCAACTGTTTCATAGATATCGCCAACTTCTTGCATCCTTCCAGAGGCTTGGATGACTAGGCCTCTTTCTTCCCCTTTCCTCCCATCTGGTTTCTTCCTCATTCTCACTTTCAATTCAAAAGAATGGAACTATTCCACCAAAATCATTCAGCGATTTAGATGCTAATGAAATATTCACAAAGTCAAATTGAAATTGTCTGGTGCATAGGAAAATCTGCTTCTCTTTTGCCAAATACACAGATATTAACTACCTGCTGACCACCCCATCCGATGACAAGTCACCTAAATTGGCCCATGGACACAGATAAGGGAAAAGGTCACATGGGCTATCATGCCCTTTTTCTAGAAACTCCTCAATTCATCACTTCTTGAAGGAAATCACAAATGTCTTGATTCCCTAGGACCAGATTTGAAAGAAAGCAAATATACAAGAATATCCTTCAATATTAATTATCCTGAAAATATTAGAAAATTCCATTTTACTTTCACCCAGAGCAACAAAAAGGAGGGCTGCTTTGTCATCTACATGTGAATTGCCCCATGCAAGATTGGATCCTTTTCAATGTTATTTGTCCATGGTATATATGAAGACTTATCTCATTTCCCTACCATTTTTATTAATAATTGAATGGAATGGGTACTTTACTGTAGGGTTCATTTATTTTATGCTTTACTTTCTGCCTTTTAGAAATGAATGCAATAACAGCTGAACCATATTAAGGACATTTTTATTCTCATTGTTTTTATATTAGGTTCTGGTTTGATAAGAAAAAATCTTGGCAAGATAAAAACAAACATCTTGTCAAGATCCTTCTCTTTGGGGTGCTGAAGGAGGACATGGTTGGACAGGTAAAATGCAGGGAGAAAATACCTAACAAATAAATCAATATTCAAAAGTTTATTGCCACTTGACTGGATGTTATGGGTGGAGGGCATCTTATCAAGACTTGGCATGAAACTAATTTCAAGATCTTGCCAGGCATCATGTTTGAAATCCATCCTTAACGTATATGTAATGCACAATGAAAAGAAGTTTGCCAAATTCTGGTCTCAAAAACTAAGTTGATAATACTGGGTGGCCCAAAAAAACGTTCCAAACTTTGTGCAGCTGCAGATGGGACACCATGCAAAGCATCGTCTTGAAGTTTTCTGTGTGTCATACCCAATATAGGTAGGTGGCTTTAGGAAAATTTCAATGAAATTCCTTGCCATAAACATGAGTAAGAGCTCTTTCCGTACAAGTCATCAAATGAGCAAGTGTGTCCGTGCACTTGGTGGTGTGCTGCATTGGTGGGTGATCCAAGGAGGACACATCCATGGAAGGCCCATCAAGCAGTTCTTTCATTGAGTTCATGTGTGTTCCTTTGCACACTCACTCTTTTGACATCATGCAGGAGAAAAATGTTTACTCATGTAGTTTACAACCAATTTCAATGAAATTCTTGCTATATTACCTGCAAACATTGCATGTAAATACTGATATATTTCCTGTCTATAACTCATATGGTACACCATCTGCAGGCATGTAAAGTCCTGAACTTTTTTTTGGGCCACCCAGTATATACAGGGCATTTCAAAAGTCACTGTGCAGTAGAATTTACCTATTTTGTATTGTACTGTCTGTCACAACTATGTTATCAAAGTCATAAAATATCACTCATTACATCAACAAATAGTACTGCCCCATAAGTACATCATTATTGTCAATACTTCCTATCTGTACTAAAGCAAATCCTTCCATGTTGTGAATGCACAGCAACCCTTGGAACACTCCGTATAAAGAATGCCTTCAAGATTTAATTCCATAATACAAATAAAACTCTTTGGGATAAATACATGAAACAGACATTATTACATAAAAATGCATGGTTTCAAAACTCTATTTTGTTCTAAATTAAGTTCTTGCACACTTATTTGGAGGGCAGAACTACCATATTTGATATGTGTCGTGAAATGAAAAGGTGGTGTTGTGTTATTTGCACTCTTCCACTCAACAGAAAATGCAAGTTTTCAGGGATCTACCACATAAGAATCAAGTAATGGTATGATAAGCCTTCTCTTCATTAGATGGCAATAATCACATTCCCATTAAACTTGTTGCCATCTAGGGACTACATAACAAACTAATTTTGAAACAAAATAGCAATGACACTTCAAATTCTCAGCAACACATTAATGCTTGGTTCACATACAGGGTGACACAGAATTAACTGCACTGGTTTGAAATATAATAACTTTACTTTTAGTTGTGATACAAATATAATTAATACATGAAATTAAAGAACATTTCTTCCTCTTCTAAGTGAGTCATCAAAACATTTTAGTTTTTCAAACTTCATGGTATTGGAATCAAACAACCTGTTTTTGGTCACTCTCAAGACATTTCTCAAAATGAATGACCAGCTCACTTTCTCACACATGTTCACTAGAATCTTTCCAAATTCTTCTGAAATTGCTGTCTTTAGTTGACCTCATCTCATCACAGCTCAATGTGCAACATTGACTGGATGAAACATTTCCTGAAGGATAGATTGATTGACATGGAAAAATTGAATGGCCACATTGTTCATGCAATCTCACTCACCCTTACTTTTCCTTGTGGGTGGTATTAAAACACAGAGTGTATAGCCATAAGTCAATCAACTGAAGATAGCAATTTCAGAAGAGTTTGGAAAGATTTCAGTGGATATGCATAAGAAAGTGTGCCAGTTGGGTAAACTTAGTTTGCAGGGACTTCTTGAGAGTGGTGGAAAACCGGTTGGTTGATTCCAATACCATAAAGTCTGAGAAACTGAAGTGTTTGCAATACTTGCCTAAAAGAGGAAATGTCTTTTAATTTCATGCATGTATCACTAAAATATATAAAGTTATTACTTTTCAAACCTGTGCAGTTAATTCTGTCACTGTGTATGTTGTTTGAATGGTTCTGATTACATATGGGATTAAAAGCCTTACTGGCTATTAAAGTAATTGTGAGGCATTCCATATATTTTAAAAGAGTGTCCTTTGCAGGACTCAAAACTTCAATTCTTTTTTTTTTCAAGTATGCACAGCACCATAGAAAATATTGTTGACACATGAATACCTCTGAGTCTCAAAAATAAATAAAACTTCATGAGGCTGCAGACAGAACACCATATCAGCAGAACAGGAAAAGCAACCAAGAAAAGGATGCTGCCACACAATTATCATGAAACCACCAATACATGTGCAGTGTGACATCTAAATGTCTTGTCAATACCTTGGCTGATGTTTCCACCTGCAGTCATGTGAAGTTGGGAACTTTTTTCTAACACCTGGGGGTATTTACTTTAGACACCTACATTATTCCTCATGCAGCTCATATCTAAATAAGAATTGCATTTCTAAGCTCAGCAGAGGACACTTATATATATTTGTATGCATGTGCTAGATTAATATTTCATTCTAACAATCTCTTCATAGTGGATTTAGTCTATTGAAATTAAGGTCATGAGCTGAAAAATATAGAAAAAAAAAGTATTCCTTGGTGTGGAGAAAGTGGAAAAGCACAGAGCTATACCACAAATTGGATCATGCCCTTAATGAAACACCTGCATAAGTTGTTGGCCAATAAATACCACTTTAGCTTTCACTATCAATTTGTGATTATCATATTTTCAATAGGTGGGATCCACTCTGATGAGAATATACTGTCATGAATCTGTTACGCCTTGGTGTCTCTTGAAGTTGCTGTGCAATTCAAAGCACCCTGAAAAAAAAAACCTTCTGATTTGATGAAAGAACATCTTATTCCTTTCATATGTGTTTATCTATACAAACAAAATATGGTACAAAAACCAACCATATACATTATAATTGATTGACTAAAAGTATTTGGAAAGACGCGATTCTTCATCTCAATGCTGGCCAAGCAATCTATGATTCATATAGTTTGAGTCACATAGTTTAGTAGGCCAGCATTGGGATGAAGAATCATACATTTTCAATAAAAAAAAAGTATACAAGAGTCTTAAGGCAAAAACCCCATTTTGCAAGTCCTGCTTCCATGAAGAAATACTGCTCATTTTCTTCCATAGTTTTACTTAAATTCCCATACTTAGTTTAATACTGAATCAAGTAAACTGGTTTGAATTGAATTTTCCTACACATGTGCACAGAGGAGTGACAACCTTAAGGAGAAAAACCTGCAAACAAGTCACAATCCAATATAAAAGCTGACTCTGGATTCTCCTCTGTAAGGTATTTATCATTTTGTTTCTTGAAGTTTTAGGCCATGAGGAGATTTGGAATGTAAAGAGAGATGAGGTCCTCACCAGACAACGCCTTGAGCACCAGAGCCGATTGTCCTAAGGTTTTGATATCGCTTGAGGATGGTGAACTTGGTATCACCAACTTCCACTGTGTAGAAATGTCCCAGATGAGGGTTGATGGAACAAGAGGAAGAAGGGGAAGGAGAGGAAGAGGTAGCAGGGAGAGTGTTCATCATCCTTCCCCTTCCAGTATGACCCAAAGGCATGAGGGCTTCAGGGCTAGGATTCCCACTCCCACCCAACCATGCACAGCTGATGACAGGGAAGCACTCCAATATGATGATGATGACCAAGAGCCAGGCCTATAGATGCCTCAGCCTCGGTCAGGTTTGGTGCAGACCTCCCTCTTTACCTCTCTCTCCAGGCAAACAAACTCATTGGTATATCCTCATGATGGACCTGAGGGACACACAAATATAGGACCCTGATGCCGAATTATATATATAAAAACCGGCTAGTCTTAAAGACTCGGGATATCCATTCACGCGACATCCCTTACAAGAGACAGTAGGGATGAGTCAGGAAATGAGATGCATAGATGTCTAGTTCTAAGCTCACGAGGAGGGAAGCCTGAGGCATTCCACTTGGGGGAAGGGGAAACAGGGGAGGAGGAAGAGGTGTGTGAATGAAGGAGCGCCTGACATCAGAGGCCTAGGCCTGTAGGATCGATACAAGACACAGAGACAGAGTTCCCCTTCCCCTCTAGGAGTCTCGGACTAGGGGCTCCTCATTGAGGGGGCAGGTCCGATTGAACCACCCTCGTATATCGTCCATGCGCAATAACAAATCTCGGAGTAGAGCCAAGAGGGGAGACCTTTATTCTGTTGACGCGATGGCCTTTGGGTGGGAATTGAATGACGTATTGGTACCCCGCTCGGCTCTGGTTTCCCTTCTCGTTTCGCTAAGTCAACGTACTCCGCACCATGGATAAGAGGAAAGGATATGGACGATCCTCAACCTTTTTCTCTTATTCGTTCATCTTCATCATTTTATTGCGGGTATAGAGTATTATATACTCTTAATGGAAAGGAGGTACACCAAGAAGAAAAAGAAAAAGGGAAGAGATGGACGGGGAAAATGACGAACTGAATGAATTCTCACAAGGGAGAATGACGTTTCATATACACACCATAGTTCAAGGTTAAGGTAGGAATTTCATTAGGCATTTCTGCCCATTAGGACAGCACAATCGATTACAACACGGTAGGAGGAAATGACAACCGATTCAAAAATGTATACTCGCCACTTACATAAATTTCAATATGGTATGATTTCCAATTCTGTCTCAGCTTTGATTCCAGTTTACATATAAATGCATAAAAAAGCCATAGAGTAATCATCGTGGAGCAAATTGGCGCTTCGATCTCTGGCCTCATAGCCAGCGATGAGAGTCAATCCATAGAACACGTCAAAGTAAAAGAACGGGGGGGGGGGGGGGGAGAGAAAAAAAAAAAAAAGGGAATGGGTATACGATTTTTGCCCCTCTAAGTTGTCGGGGACCAACAGCTACTACTTTTTTTTCCCATCGAACATGAACCTTGTGGGAAAACTAAGAAACCGATTTTGGCAAATAGGGCACCAATGGACTGGACTCAATGCCATGGTGTGCCTTTGGGATTAATCTAGTAGCGGCAGTAGGTAAGTGAGACAAATTCGAAACTTTCCATGAAGTCCTCCTCTTACATCACATAATTGAATGTAACAAGAAATCCAATCTGCTTTTTATCAACCAAATTACGTCAATCTCCGGTCTCAAAACGAGAATGAACAGTGCGTACTAACGGCGTAGCGTCGGGGGGGGGGGGGGGGGCACATGCTCCCCATCCCCTCACTTCTCAAAAAAAGAAGCCAAAGTCTGACGGAAGAAACCCATGAAATGCATGAGAACAATGTCCTATAATTCTCCTGCCCCCACCCCCCCCCCCCCCCTATCCACCCCATACACACATGCACACCTTCGCTACGTTCATGGTGTGCGGATTCTCAAGTGCTCAGGGAGGAGGTGAATTCCTCCTCTCTATGACCTTGTCCTTTTCTGTTTCTCAAGGGTATTTATTCTTCACACTTTTTCTTAGGGGAATGCTGATGACTTTCAAGTACCTGATAATTAAAACTATCAGATATTGAATTCAAGAGATTTTCCTATAGTCACCTATTTTCCCAAAACTGCAGTATATAGCATATAGTTTACATGCCAGAGTGCCACACAGCCATCAACCTACTTTACAGTCACCTAGCATTTCTTAAGCACTATAGTCTCTCACCAAGAAAACTACTAATCCATATCAGAGGGTTTCCTCAAAAGTGTATGTTGTGCAGTTTTACTAATAATTGTTGATGCAGCAATGTATTAAAATTTGTCCACAGTTCTTATATTTGTCTAGCCCATTTAACGAGTGATAACCTGAGAAAATATAGAGCTCTCCTGTGAAAGCGAATCCTACACAGCTCACTAAACATGAGCAAAACAGCTGTTGGTAATTATGTATTTCAGGATTGCAAGCCTAGTGGATTAGAGTTATTTGAGCATCCTTTATGCTAACTGGGAACTTGCCCCTTTTTTCATGCTCAGAGGGTCAGGGAAAGGCACAATTAGGCTTATACACTGTATTCCTCCTATTAGGGGTCACAATTATCAACTGTTTAACAGACTGATCTTTACTGAATGGAAAAAAATCAGTTTCAGATAACCACAGGTTATCCTCGCTTTGCCCACACCTAGTCTCTGTCTCTGTCTCTCCCTAGATTATCTTTCTTATCTCCCCCTCTCCACCTAGCTAAATGCACAATCCATACCAATCCAGAGGAAGTAATATGATTAGGGCTGCATTAATATTTAAAAAAATGGATAACAGAAATTGATTGATCTGGACATAATTAATAGCATCAGTCAGACAGTCTGCCACTGCTTTTTGTTATTACAACATGAGGCCCACCCCATGAGCATTGAGTTTCATGATGTTCACACCTGATCATGATGGAAAGCTACAGTGGTTTTGCTGATCAGAGTTGACATTTCAATTGAAAGGACTGGGGAAATTATCACTATATATGATCCCACTCTTTTAAAGCAACCAGTGCCTGGTTGCTTCAAAAGATAGGGATGCAAGAGTCCTACTCCTGCAACAGGAGTTGGACTCTCCAAGCTGAAAATGTGAAGAAGGTAACTATAGCATGTAGACCTAAGATGGTCACAACTACATAAGTCCGTAAGTACCAGATTCTGTGTGACCTTGGAAAGGCCCCTTTTACTTACTCTTTAGAATTATGTTCCAGGTTCCATTAGAAATTCTTGCAAAGCTTAAGTTTAAGTGAAAGCAACTTAAGTCACTCAGGCATAGTTACATCAAGTCTCCTAAAATAGAAGTAAGAGTAGGTCTAGGCTTGGCCTATGCAACCTCAGATGCCAGTTATACAGCTGTGAACATAAGCGTTAAGCATCAAAGTTAGGCCTATCTTGTAAGATTTTACACAATAATATCAGCCACATTTCTACATCAGAAAGAATTCCATACTGGACCAGCAGCAGAATGACCCCAAGATATATCATTCATAAGCTCTTGATGACTAGATTACATGGGTACATATTCTAGCTGAGAAACTTCAGAAACAAAGTTGTAATTTTAATGTAAAGAGGGGTTGCAGGTGGTGCACATGCACACTCACATATTCTCTACAGAGGTTACGGAAGATGGCAGTAGCAATAGAGACCAAGAACACCTGTAACAAAAAGCATCATTATTGCCCCTGTACTCCCCAAAAAATAATTTAATACCTTGGGTGCTAGACTCAGACTAATGTTTCACCAACTCTTTTGGATTTACATTAAACACAAACCAGCAACCTTAAAGGAAAAGCAATAAATACAGATCAAGTGAGCTGCATTCCTTGGGTGTTTTTGGACCCAAAAGAGCAAGAAGGCCTACCGACTATGGAGAATGATGGGTCAGTTGGGGCTAGAAAAGGTTGCAGCTGAAGGCTGCAATTCATATTCACTCTTGTAGCCTTTGACACTGAAGGATTGGGAAAATAACTGGACTTAACAAACTTTGCTAAAGCAATGTGCTCTCACTTAAATGAGGAAGAATGACAGGCAGGTAGGACATTAGAAAATTAATATGGTGTGCATAACTTGGATGCATGCAAAGGGTATGGCACCAATATATGGAACAGCAACTAATGTCAACAGATGCTTGGGCCTGGGAAGGGCATGTGACATGGCTGCTCCAGGTTGCCAACATAGAGCTTGATCATATCTCTGAATAAATATTCCACACTCATACTTCAACTCTCTTAGGTAAAACTTAAACAACAATCTATTCATAAAGGACTTTCATGTGACAAATCTCTTGCACCATTCTGCCAGTGGTTCATGAAGGTAGTAATCCCCCTAAATCTACTTTAAGGAGAAGGTAAACCAAATGACATTGCCAAAGTCCCAGTCTGATATTCTTGACAAATCTAGTGACAAGTTTTTGTCTACTTTTTCCAGAAAAAGTTTGTCTTCAACTTCGGAAGAGTCCTTGGATGGAGTGAGCAAGAGCCAGGGTATACAACTTCCTAGCTACTAGGATAAACCTTGCTTAGATTTCTCTTCAGGCTGTATGCTCTGCTTTGGATGTTAGCAAGTTGAAGTGAACACTCCATCCAATGTATATCATGAATCAAGAGTCTCCAGTACATGAGGGAATGCACTGAGTCAAGGAGCAGACAGTACAAAAAGATGTTCCTATTCTTAAATCTGTTTGGCTTGAATTTTTGCATCCCATTTTTTAAAGAAAATTCTCCATCTTGACAAGCCAAGAGTCTATCAACAGGACAGTTATCAGGACTGAGGGGCATTGAGTCATTGAGATTCTCTGCCATGAAGGCAGATGCAAACTGGGAGCTTAATCCCTTAACCATCTCAGAATCTGAGCAAGAAGCCAATATCAGGGTAGATCATGATAAAATTTGGCACAAGGAAAAAGTGCTCTCATGCTGTCAGATGCCTAGACCTTTCATGGCCATAGCTCAACTATATGCATTTGCAATATGTCTGCCTCAGGTTATGGCACAACCATTAGTTAGTAGAGATTTGAAAATTGTCTGCTACTCTCCTATTCAACATACTTGTACATGGTAAACACCAATTGATTGATGAAAAACCTTGGCATAGTACAGTTTTCTGATTCCTTTTTTCAATTCAACCCCTAGGAGCCCTTCCATCAATTGCAAGCAGTTACATTTTCCACATGGATGGTTTCATGACTCATCTGATGAAGATTTCTGGGAAATTGTGCTTTCTCTGCTCGTTAGACGTTAGACCCCCCAGAGAGGGTACAAATCTACTTTAAGAAGTGGAAGCTCTGACAAGCGCCAATGTGCCAAGAGAATTCAAAACTCAATATGAACATGAAAATGTCTGGATTAGAGCCTAAACTCGAATTAAAGCAGAGCTAAGGTCTTTGTCTATATTAGGCGGGATGCAGGGCAGGCCGATGACCTAGCGTTAAGCAGGGCCATGAATAAATTACGCTTCGTTAATCGAGTCAGCGATTAGCAGGTAAAGAGTACGAATATTTAACGATAGACCAGATCTTTAGATCTGAGTTCTAACCCTATTACGTTAAAGTTGTGGGAATTCTAGGCCTAGGCTTATTGGGCTCACATGGGCCAGTCACATTTCGACAAAATGTTACTCGAGGCTAGGCCTACGAGCTATAGACGAAGAAAAGCTAGAGGTCGAAATGAGTGACTCCATTTGTCGAAGGCAATTTAGTTTCTTCCTTATGTCCAGACCCAGGCTACATTTTCAGAGATGGAGAACAGTAGATGCAGCAGGGTAACCATGCAGAATTGCAGATCCTTCCCACCATGTTGACTCTACTACTCCCCTGACATCTATGGATATATTTAAAGAATGCAGATATCGTTTCCTTTACCAGATGATAGGAGGTGCCCATTCATCGTGAGGGATCTGGAAGAGAATTCCTTTCTATGGGAATTGCAAGACATTAATACTCCTGGCATTGATTTAGAATATCCTGGATATTCTCCTGACTTAGAAGCCTGATTCCTTTTTTTCCGATGGCTGTGTCTCCAAATGAGGATGCCGTCTGTGACATCGAGAAAAAGGACCTAATGAGCCTCAAAATCCTTAGCTTCAGAAGAAAACAAGAAAGCATCCTGATCTGGCTTATTCACAAGTCAACCTTCGCGATAAGTTTTGGAGAGGAGGACGAGTCCTGCTAGCCTGTAGATGCTCCATCCGAAATTCAGTGCAGATTGATGGAAAGGAGACAGACCTCTCTGTGAGCGTCGGAAAGCGTGGGAGCTCTACTTGTGAGGTTCCTGGATGACTGAAGATGATCTGCCCCCTAAAACTCCTGGTGATAAACGAAATCCTTGCTGCCAAGCTGCATGCAGAAGAGGTGGCTCTTCCAATTTATTTTTAAAAACAAATTTTAATAGAGTAAGAAGTAGATTATAGATGAATTAGCCAGGGATTCTTGCATGAAGAGCCAGGGATTTGATTTCATAGCATGGTCCAGATAACAAATGGCCTTTTAACTTTATTGTGGTAAAACAAGGTAAAAACGTGGTAAAAATAAAGACAAGTCTACTGTATACCTGTCGGTGGTTACTGGAATATCATTAAGCTTCGTTATATTACATTTCCGGTCTCCGGCGTAGTACCTACGCCAAGACTTTTTGTTATGCAAGGTGTTCCACGAAAGTCTGACACATTTATTTTTAATAACTTAAGAATGGTAATACAAAAATACTTGAAAGTTGGAACTAAAATAAGAGGGTCTTTGCAAATTTGGTTACAATAACTGAAATTTACATGGGGATTTTTTTATTTTCTGAATATAACATTCTTCAAATGTCTTCCTTTTCACTAAGACAATCCCTGCATTAAACCGAAGCATTGTTCATTGCTGCTCCTAATGTGTCTCTGTGAATGGAAGTCATGATTTCATTAATTCTGTTCTTCAGTTCCTCAGCACACCTAGGTTTTGTGCGATACACATCGTTCTTAAGGTAGCCTCAAAGGGAAAAAATCAGGGACTGTCAAATTTAGCGAGTGTGAAGGCCATGGGACAGTACCGTAGCACCTACCACCGGTCGGGACCGTAGTGTCAAATGAATCCATCCCCAACATTTGCTTGTCACTCCAGAACTACGCCGTAGACGCATTAACCAACGCAACCTCTGATTCCAACAAGATGGTGCAAGCAGTCATACAACTCACATTGTCAAATGTTTGACTCAAAACGCACTAAATTAACACTGACAAGGAAGAGCCGCAACATTTTTTTTTGCAGACAATTCATATCATTGCCTGTGGCACCTTATTTGCAGGTATTTCATATCATTCCCTATTACTTCATTACTCACTCGCCTGTCAACATTTCATTTCATTTGAGGGAAATGTAATGTGTGAACAGCGAGTATGTTGATTACTTGGACGAAGAAAAGTCTAATTTTGATTCCCTGATTAAATAATAAATAATGCAGCAAAGAGAAATAGCAGAAAAAATCGTTGTTTTTAAATGGAAGTAGACACCTTCAGGGGGCCATCATACAAGCCGTGCAACCGTACAGTGAGGCCAGAAAATATAGGGTGGATTTTTGAACAGAGAACTATCCGATAATGCAGCTTTATTCCAACTAAAATGCATGCTATTTTCCTTGGAATAAAGCTGCATTATTGGATAGTTCTCTGTTCAAAAATCCACCCATAGAGTTTTTCTAATATAAAGCGGCAAACGACCCACGGGTGAGACGTATGGCAGTCAACCTGTTAATGGTGCGCGTGCGTTCTCCTTTAGGAGGGAGAAAAATAAACCCCCTTCAGTCCGAGAAACGACATTGTGGAAGGGGTCAAAAAGTATTAAAGTATTAAAGAATAAACGAGGGAAAATTCGGGTTAGGATTCCTTTGGAAGCAGTCCATAGATCGATAGGTATCTTATTGAAATTCATCGATGAAGTACCATTCCACGTGGGATCAAATCGCACCCGATCTGATCTACCCATTCTTTCTGGAGAAGGCAACATTGCAGCATTTTCTTGTTGTTCGTTATATTCACATTCTGGAAGGGTCCGTTCCGGAAGTCATGATCATCTTCTAAGTACGATCAGAGGAAGAAGACGGAATGACGTTTGTTGTATGTGACTAGCAAGTCCACTTTGATGTCGTCCCGACCGGAAGTCTGCTGGGGATATTCCTTCCTCGTTATTGCTCTCGGAGCAGGAGCATCATTAGCTTCTTTCGGGAGCAGCTCACGACAGTGCGGCAGAAATCCCAGTTCCTCCTCCTTCCTGCATCTCCTTCAATTTCCTCAGCCTAATTGAACTCTTACTGCATGGTTCTCTCGGGACAGGAAAAAGTTATTGATGGATAATCGAATATCACTGGCAAATCTGAAATTACCCAGGCATTACAGCAAATATCTTCATTGGCGTAGCGAGCTTGGCTAGGGGGACTTCAGCCCCCCAAGTTTGGTTCAAGCCCCCCAACTCCGGTCTTAATGGATCTGCCCCCCCCCCCCCCCCCCCCCCCCC